>ML795561.1:89440-112854 GCA_009831015.1 Picea engelmannii
CATGTTTAGTCACATGTATTGTTGCATCTAAAATTCACAATTTGACTTAATTTGCAAAACCCTAAATAAACATATTATCACAACATTAAACATTTGAATTTATATTATTCTAAGAGGTCATGTTAGGTAGATATATAAATGAGAAGAAGGGAAAAACATGTTGAGTTGATGCTAAATCTCCATGCCAAGCGAATACATTGTGTAGTTAACCTAGGCTAGACAACCAAAGGGGTAGGGTTGAACAAATTTTAGGGTATCAAACTTGTAGTAACTCATAGCCTAGTAGAGGGTTTCCCATACTAGTGAATAGGTTGGTAGAGGGTTACTAGTGTTAGTGCAGCATGACCAAAAACCTGTTGGGGGTAATATACAAAGTAAATTTGGGTTAAAACGTTTGACAATTCCGAACCTAGCTAGTGAACAACACTAGTGGTGGAAGGGTCTATGAAAGTTACGGGGTCCTCTAAAAACAAAATTGTTTACTTTGTTGGAATTCCACAACTAAGTTCTCACCTAGGATAACCTCATCAAACATGGAAAGGAGGGGCGAAGTATATGCTATTTATGTTGAGAACACTATGTTGAAATCTTGGAATCCTTGGAACAAGTTTATGAACACAAAGGAGGACCTCACCCTGTTACCAATCCATGTGATGTGCAAGATATGGATCACTATAAATGACATGATATTCACAGAGAAGGTGCCCACTCTAGTATATACACTTTATAGGTTCAAATATTCTATGATATCAAGGACACTGGCCTTACAAAAAAATAATATCTGGGTTGTTCCACCCCTTCAAATTGATCAAAATAGGACTGATCGTTTTTTCGGATGGCACATATAGGGGTAACCCTGGACTTAGCGGAGTGAGATCCATCATCATCCTACATGACATAATTGTTTCTTTTCAACACATGTATGGTCATCATTCTAATAATTTCAAGGAGGTTGTAGGCATCCTTACTATTCTGAACACTGCACTAGAAAATGACATTAAGGATATAGGGGCATTCATGGACTCAAAAGTTGTGTGTGAGTTGATGGATGATAGGGAAGTTTGATGACACTTGATACTACTTCACACTGTAAATCGGGCTTCGATACTATTTCCCAATTTCCATAATCTTCAAATTATACATATTTTCAAGGAGCATAATGAGACTACAGACGATCATGCAAAGTCACATGTGATATGGAGGAAGGTAAAATGATTTTGTTTTTCACGAATTGTAAAGGACAATACTCCAAGAGGGAGCAATATCTATTGTAATATATTTTTGATAAATTTCATTTAAATATTTGAGGTGGAGAACTTGTTAAGGCCCCTAAGGCTCTATGTTAAGGCCCTTACACTCATTTATTATTAGTTTATTAGTTATGATTAATTTGGCTTAGTGGTAGGTTACATCATTCTCACTTTATATTTTATTTATAATAAAGGAGAATAATGTGTATAAGCATCTCATCTTGTCTTCTAGATTGGATATATTGTAAAATGAGGTTCCCCCCTTGAAGTGGATTGTATCCATTGACTATTTTAATTTTGGTACATAAAATTTGGTTTCATAGCATCAATCCTAGGGTTTTTCTGCTTCAAATGAGTTATCTTGGAATTTTCGCTAGATAATTGTTTTTTGGAATGAGTCAAACAACTTAATTTTCAAGAGATTGAGGAGACATAGTGAATTACGTCTGGTAAAAATTTTAGGTTTTGGTTCGTTATAATTTAGATATATCCTCTGTGAAAGTTAGGGTTTGTGACGAGTCCTGAAACTAGTTTCAAGTGAGAAATATTTTTATTTTCGATATAAAAATATTCTGGTGTGGTTCCAAACTATGAAATTTTCAAAATCTCAAGGAGACATAGTGAATTACATGTGGAAAAAGTTTTGTATTTTGAATCATTATAATTTATGATATATATCTGGGGGAAACAAGGTGTTACACCCTCAATCAAAGTTTAAACAACAAATATTAAGGGAGTCTCATGATTCTCTGAGGGAAGGGAATTCAAGGTTCCTTAAAACATATCAAAGGATCAAAAAATATTTTTTGGGGGAAGGAATGAAGAAAGACATTCAAAAAAATTGTAAGAGAATGTCAAGTTTTCCAAAGAAATAAAGGAGAAACCATAAAAGTGTCAGGATTACTTCAACCTTTATACATACCTAATCAAATATGGGAAGAGATATATGTGGATTTCATTACATGTTTACCAAAATCAAAAGGTAAGGATGCAAGTTTTTGGCCGTGGATAAATTTAGCACAAAATATGCACATTTTTGTGTAATTCAAAGTAAATATATGACAAGTAAAATGGTGAAAGAGAAATTTTTGAAAAGAATTATGGGAGATGAGTGGAACAACACTAGCTATGAGCTCAACATATCATCCACAAATAGATGTTCAAATAGAAATCATTAACAAATGTTTAGAGTGTTACCTACATTGTTATTCTTTAGACAAGAAATCTCAATGTGTGAAGTGGCTCCCTCTAGAAGAATGGTGGTATAATACCACCAATAACACATCTACTAAGATGTCCCCATTTGAATCCCTTTATGGATATGCAACTCCTAGTATCTCATACTTTTTGCAGGACCATTCCAAAGTGGAGGCAATAGAGTCACATATGGAAAAGACTAAAGAAACTTTGACAATTCTTAAGGAAAATCTTCAAATGGCACAAAACAGGATGAAGCAACAAGAAGATCAACATCAAAGAGAAAGAACATTTGAGGAGGGTGATTGGGTATTTTTGAGATTGCAACCTTATAGGCAATTTTCCCTTAAACAAAATAAGAATCATAAATTAGCTTCAAAATTTTATGGACCCTACAAAATTATTTGCAATATTGGACAGGTGGCGTATGAGTTAGATTTTCCTTCTTCTCACATTCATAAGGTTTGGCATGTATCTTTCCTAAAAAAGGTTTTGGGACAAACTATGTCAGTGCCGACAGAGCATCCAGAATTAGATGAAGAAGGGAAGTTGACTTTTGAACCAGAAAATGTTTAGATAGGAATTCTAGATCTCTGTGAAATAGAACCATTATGGAATACCTAATCAAGTGGAAGAATATGCCTCTAAAATAAGCTACATGTGAAAATTAGTTGTTCATGAAGAAGCACCTTTAATTACAAGCTTTGAGGGAAAACAAAATTTAAATAAGAGAGGAGCTATGTTAAGGCCCCTAAATCCCTATGTTAAGACACTAACATTAATTTATTATTACTTTATTAGTTATGATTAGGTCAGATTAGTGACAAGTTACATCATTCTCACTTTATCTCCTATTTTAAATAAAGGAGGATCATTTGTATAAACATCTCATCTTGTCTTCTAAATTGGATATGTTGTAAATGGAGGCTTCCCCCTCGAAGTGGATTGTATTCATTGACTATTTTAAGTTTAGTACATAACATAACCCCACAAATCCTCTTGTTCACCACTATAAAAAATTGAGGATAGTTTTATGTTCTTTAAAACTTTGAGTCCATGTGGTTGAGACAAAAATGTCTCCCAAATGTAGACCTTTTGAAAAAAACATGGGAGTGACAACAACTCTCTCTTTTTGATCTCACGAGAGCAGTAGAAAATCATTGATTCGAGCTCGACTCAATGTTCTAGACAAACCAATGGGTGAATATTGGTTGTACTTTTTACGAAATTATGGAATAAAAGATACTGAAAAATTTTCACTAGAGAGAGAGAGAGAGAGAGAGACGTCCAACTAAGTTCAAAACTTAAATTGCAAATGGAAAAAAATATTACTTGGTCTGCACCAGTTGAGAATCAAACCCGGGTTCGTGGTGTGGAAACATACTATTCTACTAATAAACCACTAGATTTTTATTTATTTAAGCCAGATAAGTCTAAAATTTGTGCATCTTGGAATTGGTTTTATGATATAAATACCTCTCTATACAAAAAAATTAATCCTACATTGGTTGAGACATGTGGCCCACAACAACATATAAGCTCCAATATACCATGATCCTTTTGGCAATGGGAGAAACCACAAGGGAGTGGTGCCTACAAATTAATGACACAATAATGCATAATATTGTGTAAGTCCATAAAGCCTACATTGAAACTAAAAGAAATAATTTCATTTGAAAATGAGAAGTTAGAAGGTGTTTTTTAAGAAATGTCAAGAGGTGTAGTATTATGATTTTGTTGTACATAGAGAGACACCAGTTTTTTTCTTGGTTTGAATGACTTACAAAGGAACATAAGAAATTGGCAAAGTAGTCTCAAGGGAGAAATTCCAAGAAAATCCAAGAGACATATATGAGAGAAACCATGCTACAAATATGTTTCCTCGCCTTTTTGTAGAATATTTTGGGTCCAAAATCCTCTCAATGGGGTGTTGTGACCCGAATGGATCATTGAAGAATCGAAATGTCTAAGTTATAATATTCACATGTTAAATATTTGTGCTTAAGAAAACTTGTTAATTTTTGTGCTTGAAACCCTTATTCAATTAAGACATGTTTTCCCACTCATAGCTTCGAAAGAACCCAATGTTTCAATGCCTTAGAGAATATTGTGAAATCCATTAAAAGGTGAGAATTTTCATCACGTTGCAGAGGTATGGATGATAGAATGCAAAGGTGTTACCTCCGCGCTCCACTCAAAGAATGGGTAAAAGACTTGAAATTGGCTAAGGAATAGAGGGTTTGCAAAGTTTTTTTCGGTCATGTGGAGGGAGGTGTTATCTCTGCACTCCATGACAAAATCTATGGCTAAGTCAAATGCATGATTTTTGGGCACACATAGGTTTTTGTGAATATAGAGGGAGGTGTTACCTCTATATTCTTGAACCAGAAAAAGTTCTAGATAGGAATTTTGTATCTCTGTGAAATAGAACCATTATGGAATACCTAATCAAGTGGAAGAATATTCCTCTAAAATAAACTACATGGGAAAATTAGTTGTTCATGAAGAAGCACCTTTAATTACAAGATTTGAGGGAAAATATTTTTTAAATAAGAGAGGAGCTATGTTAAGGCCCCTAAGGCCCTATGTTAAGGCGCTAACACTAATTTATTATTACTTTATTAGTTATGATTAGGTCAGATTAGTACATCATTCTCACTTTATCTCCTATTAAAATAAAGGAGGATCATTTGTATAAGCATCTCATATTGTCTTCTAAATTGGATATGTTGTAAATGGATGATTTAGCCTTGAAGTGGATTGTATTCATTGAATATTTGAAGTTTAGTACATAACATAACCCCACAAATCCTCTTGTTCAACTCTGTAAAAAATTGAGGATAGTTTTATGTTCTTTAAAACTTTGAGTCCATGTGGTTGAGATAAAAATGTCTCCCAAATGTAGACCTTTTGAAAAAAAACATGGGAGTGACAACAAATCTCTCTTTAGGATCTCACGAGAGCAGTAGAAACTCATTGATTTGATCTCAACTCAATGTTCTAGACAAACCAATATGCAAATATTGGTTGTGGCAACATACTATTCTACTAATAAACCACTAGATTTTTATTTATTTTAAGCCAGATAAGTCAAAAATTTGTGCATCTTGGAATTGGCTTTATGATATAAATACCTCTCTATACAAAAAAAAAAATCCTACATTGGTTGAGACATGTGGCCCACAACAACATATAAGCTCCAATATACCACGATCCTTTTGGCAATGCGAGCAATCACAAGGGAGTGATGCCTACAAATTAATGACACAATAATGCATAATCTTTCGTAAGTTCATAAAGCCTACATTGAAACCAAAAGAAATAATTTCATTTGAAAATGAGAAGTTAGAAGGTGTTTTTTTAAGAAATGTCAAGAGGTGTAGTATTATGATTTTGTTGTACATAGAGAGACAAAAGTTTTTTTCTTGGTTTGAATGACTTACAAAGGACCACAAGAAATTGACAAATTAGTCTCAAGGGACAAATTCCAAGAAAATCCAAGAAACATATATGAGAGAAACCATGCTAAAAATGTGTTTCCTCTCCTTTCTTTAGAATCTTTTGGATCCGTCCTCGAGGTGTAGGACAGTCGGTGACGGAGTGTGTTGTTAAGCCACTCCGTGATGTTAAAGTCACCGGTTCGAAACCTGCGGGGACAAAAAATCCAACCATGTTAAGGGTTGGTGTGGCTCAGGCCGGGTGCGATCCCCGAGTGATTTTGACGACTTAGATGCCCCTGAGTCGCGGTTTCTCAAGCCACAGGTTAATCGCAGGACCTGCACAAATTAACAAACAAAAAAAAAAGAATCTTTTGGATCCAAAATCCTCCCAATGGGGTGGTGTGACCTGAATGGATCCTTGAAGAATCGAAATGGCTAAGTTATAATATTCACAGGTTAAATAGTTTTGCTTAAGAGCACTTTTTAATTTTTGTGCTTGAAACCCTTATTCAATTAAGACATGTTTTCCAACTCATAGCTTCGAAAGAGCCCAATGTTTCAATGCCTTAGAGAAGATTGTGAAATCCATTGAAAGGTGAGGATTTTCATCACGTTGCAGAGGTATGGATGATGCAATGCAAAGGTTTTACCTCCGCGCCCCACTCAAAGAATGGGTAAAAGACTTGAAATTGGCTAAGGAATAGAGGGTTTGCAAAGTTTGTTTTGGTCATGTGGAGGGAGGTGTTACCTTCACACTCCATGAAAAAATATATGGCTAAGTCAAATGCATAATTTTTGGGCACACATAGGTTTTTGTGAATATAAATGGAGGTGTTACCTGTGCACTCCACACTTTGCATCAAAGGCTAAGGTGGCAGTGGAGTTGATGACACAAGGACGGATTGTGGGGTAGTTGACACAATGTAGAGATGTGGATAAAGAAGGTAAGAGGTATGCCCTCCTCTCTCTATATCTCATGCAAAGCTTGAGGGTAGTGAAAGTTAGAATTGGGATACTTAAGCTCTGTCCTTCAAAAGAAACAAAGAAGAGACTTGGGCATGGAAACTTAATCAAAACACTAAGGTCCACTCATGGCCTCAATGGAAAATAGAAAGAAATTAAAAGGTGACGTGGAAGAAACCCATCAAATCATAGATTTCCATGTGTCAACTACAAATATGTCTTACTTCTTGAATTTCACATAATTTAAAATGTAAAACAAGTACTGTAACATAATCTTTGAGGCACTATACTAGAAATGGTTGCAAGCATTGTTGGCTTGTTGCATACTTTAGAGCACAAGTACAAAGGAGGGGCTTGTGAAGGAAATAGGGTTCCACTGGAGGAGATAAGAGGAGGAAATCAAGGAAAGAAAGAAAATTTTCCACGAGTTGAGTTAATGCTAGTTTTTCTTAGAATGTGGAGGATGGAGAGAGTGATTCTATCAAATACTAATTCACTGGTTCATTGTGACGTACCAAGCTTCAAAGATGATTCTTGTTACTATCATCTTTTTCTTTGATACCAAACTGTGATGTACTCAACTGCCTTGCTGGGCCACGCCACTACAAAAATGACCTAGCATAACTTCGATACCAAATTAAATAATACATGTACGTAACATGTCATACAATATCATGCAACTACCAACGGATTAAAAACCATGATTATAGATCATTAATCCATACACAACATTCAATATTTACTTAAAACGTATTCACAATGGAAACATAAGCAATATTGCACAACACTTATCTCTTGGTAAATCACCAACTCTCTACGTATGGAGGATGTTCCTACCAACCGTAGGATCTGCTATTCAATTTCTCTCAATAATAGGCCACCCCCGTGTTGGGGCTATGCATCCACAAGGAGGTTTGGCTCTCATGGTTGGCCACTGTCCTCACACAACCCAATACTTAAATTTCTAACTCCAACAACAATTTCAATCCACCATATCTCTTTCCCCTTAACCCGCACAACCCAAGGAATGGGATCCCCTTCTCTACCACACAATCCCTCAAGCTATATCGCTTCCCTCTAGGGATCAAGCACAAGGTTGGCTAGGAAATCTCATAGTTGGGGACTCCAAGAATTCTCAATTGTTCCAAAAGTGCTCACAATATCCTTCTCAAGGAACTTGATCCATTTCCTCAATATGAAATGAATTTATAGGCACACAACCTAATTTTCATCATAAAAACTTATCCCAACAAGGCTGCTCATTCATAGCATGACCAGTGCTCTTTTCAAGCACCAAGCTCTCCATTGTTGTCCAAAAATCAACATTGTATAAAATGTTCCCTCTAATACTTGAATTTCCTTCTTCTCCCATATGCTCGATTGAATCTAAATCTTCTCCAAAAGGATTGGTTGACTCTCACACTTCCCCCATGCTTGTTTATACTCATCCCATGCTATCATAACTATGTGAGTTGACTGCCTCACCCAACCTCTTACATGATTTCAATGCTCGAGTGTCCAAAACAGTCAAAGGGAGGATTAGATGGTAATGACACATTAACTTAGGAATATAAGATGGGTTTCCCTTGGACCCCCTCTATCCCTCTCTCTTGTAGAATCATATCCCCCCAACATTATTGTCCCTCTTGTATCGCAGCTAGCGATGTATTTTTATAAAATAATTACAGTGCACAATTTACATAGCTTGGCCCTTGCCATATTGATCAAAATAGGCTCTTTGGTCTGAAACATACCGGCTCACCAACCTAAATCACATTTGTACAATTAAATAACAATTTATGAGGATTAAAAGTACGGATGTTACATTCATGGAAGAGATATTAATATAATGAGTTCAACATTGTTGTTGTAAGTTGTAATTTTTTATTTTAAAATATGAAGAGCCTTGTAACTATAAAAGCACCATTAAGAATAACCAGAGCAAGATAGTCATTTTGAGTTGAAGATTTCCCATATGGGTTTCTCCAAGGCATATCTTGTGTTATTTGTGTATCTGTGATTGAGTATTTAATTCTATTAATGTTGACTTGTTAAAGAAATCAAAATCATTGTTAATTCACACTAGGTTTTTCTAACTCAACAAAATAGATGTTGTCAAACGTTGAACAATCCCCTTTTGGTGCCACCATCACAAAAAATTACAAGCAATCAATGACTCCAATCGCCAAACATAAGCCTACCATAACCACTTAGTAGAACCCACTGGTATTCATTCACATTGTTAGACATAGGCCTATAGTGAATTGTTGTTTGAGCGAAAGGTCGTGACATAGAGAGGTAGTTGACATTGGCTATGATCCACTTGCACCCAAAACTAATCACCGAGCAATATGCCATTCCTATCGCAGTGTCAAAGCCTCCATTTTTACTTCAAATCATAACTCACAAAAACTCCATTAAAATCCTTATACTGGGCATATAAATGAAAATTTTGAAAATGTTTATAAATTTACATGTCCATCATACAAGAGTAGAGATATTATAGATTCTAGTTCTAATGACATATTGAATTTTCTCATTTCAAAATTCACCTTCACCTTTGGATGTTTATGGAACTACCATTGACATCCCAATGTTGCAATGAGATTTCAATTAACTCAAGATTTCATTGATGGAAAATTTCAAAAAAGAAAATCTTATTTGGATTGATTTTTTATTTTATTATGAATGTTGACTCTATATTTAAAGATATATTCTTCAAATTGATATTATGATGTTAATTAGGATTACTAAGAAAACGTTAATCTTCCAATGGTTAATGGAGTTTTGAATAGTATAATTTTTATATATGTTGTGATTGTTTGTGTTTACTCTTGTTGTTATTCAATTTAATTTGTGTCCAAGTAAGTAATTGTACAAAATATTTATTTTCACTTTTACTCATTCAACAATTCTTCGTATACCATGTTTATATATATATATATATATATATATATATATATATATATATATACATTAACATTTTCCTTAATAATGGAGATGATTTTTATTCATCTTTAATATCTTTTTCATAATATTAATCATCATACACTGAGTCAATCATCACTTCACTTTAGTGTCTAATGTTCGTTCAATACACACTATTCACTATTGAATGGACAAAATACACTAAAAAATGAATCAATCATTAACTCACTGCATGGTACTTAATATCAACCTTAAAAAAATACCTTATAATTTTTTTTCCAAATAAAATTATTCCTTTTATTTTCCAGATTAACGTGTGTTAATGGCCTTATAAATAGCTCTTTCCAAGCAAGATAGGTATCGAGACTTATCATCCTGATATCTACTATTAGTGACTCTCCCTCTTTGGTCGAGTCACTGAGCGTGTACACACAACATAACGAACAATATGAAAGCAATCTACTATTTTGTTCAAGTTCATTAGTGATCTAGTGGTAGAATACTACCCTGCAACGGTACAAATCCATGTTCAATTCCTAGCTGGTGCAACACAAGGAATTTAGTTTTTCCAGTTTTTTCAGTTTTCAAAATCCCTCATAAGTGATCTAAAAATCCCTCATAAGTTGTCAAAATATTTTTCAATATGTAAATATCATCATTGGTTGCCTACATTAAATTAGCGAGAGATTCCTTACAATATTTCAACATCTTCATTAAGTTGGTAGATATTTATCCCTCTTTAAACATTGGGTATTGTATTATCTAGTGATTCAAGGCCTTAAAGTAGGCATTGGCTATTGAGTAATGAAGAAATTATTCTACACTCTTATCTCAAAATATTCTAGTGGCATTCCTTCACTTTACCTACCTATTCGAATTAAACCTCTATTAGAAACTATCCTTGCAAACCCTAGTTAATGTATATCCATCCATGCTTTTGAGTCTACACCACAAATCTCATACAGATCTTCTTCTTCCTCTAGAGGATTGAAAAAATAACCATGTTTTTTTTATCTATCTTCCTAGCCATTACTACACCCCTTTCAAACATMATTTACCCAATGATCCATCCTCTATTGTACATGCATGTCTGATCTTTGGCAATAAATAAGCCTCCCAACCATCTAACACCAAAACCATCTAACACCCAACAACTCAACTAGTAGTCACAATGGACGTCTCATGCTTGATAGAATATTAATTCAATAGATGGAAAGTTTTTATCCCTTGATCAGTGCATTGACCAACAATACTCTTAAGGAACTCAACCAACTCCCCCCTTAGATTGAACTCTTTGATGTTCTACAAATCACTTCTTCAACACTCTCTTCATCTCCCAATCTTTCCATCTCCTAAATGATGAAATTAACCTTCGTAGAAGATGCAATCCCCAAAATTGCTACACAAAGACATAGTGAGTACACCAAATAAATGTAAATGTATTGAACCTTCCCAGAATAGATCTATCTAAATAATAATACACACATTTGTAGAGAGAATTGGAGCAAGAAGAAAAAGGAGAGAAATAATGAAAGAATTCTCATTAACCATTGTGAATAATGAATAATTTACACATGATAAACTCTGTATAACTCAATGAGTGCGCACTGGAGGAGAACCAATGCGCCATGGTGGTGGTATAGAGTGATCTGGACACACACCAACAGTTATGGGAGTGAACTTCCACCTAGTCTAGTATCTCAGGCAGTTACGGGAGTGAACTGCCACCTAGTTGAGTTAACTAGTCAACTAGTCTTCAGTTAATTGAATGAACAAAGAGTAGTGAGGATTTAAATCAGGGAGTCAAGGGTAATGCGAAAGTCTGGTAATGATCCCAAGGCAAGTGCACATTAGTTGGTGATGATCCCAATGTTGCATGGTGATAAAACCAATGCATCATCTAAACTCAACTCAACTAGTCAAAATGAAGTGTCAACTGAAAGAGAATATTCTCCAGGTGGAATATTCTCCCCTAAAATATAGGAGACTAGATAATGAATAATTATGACTAATAAACAAGGAAAAACCTTAGGAAAAATAAATCCTAGGTGTGTGTGAAGTAACTCCAACAATAAATCCTTGAAGCCTCTCAGAATACTCATTACTCATTCTTATGTAACACATCTTCTCAATCTTATTACTCATACCCCAGCTCCTACTCTACCTATATTTTTTTGTCTAGATTATGTATAATGCTACCAACCTCTATCCAAATGGAATGACTGACTTAGAAATATCCAAAATTCCTTCACATGGGATGATTATTCCATTGTCACCTTTGGTACACGCGACTTCATAGGTATACTATGTACTCACGGGGAAACCAAATTGTTGAACTCATTTACTCTTAAGTTTACCATTTCCAATTGGAGAAAATGTCACAGGAAAGACCACTCGATTTTTCCAATGGAAAAAGATTGTTCATGATTGTTTATTTTCTATTACAAAGCTATGCATCCATCACAAAACTATATCTAAAATATTACAAATCTATGCATCCATCACAAAACTATATCTAAAATACAAAAAGAAAAGTTCGAAACCTTTGACTGTAAATCATATTTTGTTTTCACTAACTTTGGTTGTCATTGTTCCAAAAAGGATTAAAAAAAAGGCATTGTCTAAACATTCGACCTTTTGAGTTTTTTCACCCGAATCCGATGAAACAAATTTTGGTGAAATCGTCATTTTCAATTGTTTAAATTGCATTTTTAAATGCATAAATGGATTCAACACCTTGAAAAACCCTTGGGGCAATCCAAATATCGAGAATCAATCACTCAAATCTGGAGTTCCAACAATTTTTGGTTGTATTTCTAACAAATTTGATCAAAACATATGCTCGTAAAAACGCCAAAAAGTCGAACATTTAGACTGCACGTTAAAAATATACATGCTCTTTTTTTTTATGGGCCATCTAATCAGTTTTGTTGTTGATTCATTCATTTGACTCAGAAAGTCTCCAGCCTCTTCCTTCTAATAAGGAAAATGTTATTTAAACATTGATTCCTTAACTATTACATAGGTAAATATATTGTTTCCTTTGCAAAAAGAAAGGAGATTTCACTCATAAATGTCCCAACAAAGCCTCAATACTCTAGTTCTTGTATGACAATTGACACTCATGGGATTATGTTGACCATGATCATGAATTCGATGATGAATGTTATGAGATTTATTTAGATATTAACTAAGATACAAATGAAGAAAAAGTTCCAGAAGAAACAACATTTCATCAAATTCAAGAACTGGGAATCCTTGTTCACCATCTTTTATCCCACTAGTTAGTTCACTATCTCTCAATGTCTATGACCAACTGCATCAATCATCAATGGTCATAACACGAGTTTATTCATTGCCCCAAATTACCTTTTTATAATCAATCAATCACCCTAATCACAATAAGTTATGATTACAATGTCAATGTGATTAGAAATATAAGAGATCCTTGAAATTGTATTTCATTCTTATTATAATTATTTATGGCATTGTTATTTATGAAGGATTATCAATAAAACTTCATTCTTCTCGTTGTTGAAGGAACTTTGAATGATAGGATCTTCATAGTTCTCAAATTTTGGTTGTATGTTATCATCCTTATTTTTATTCAATTTGATTCATCTCCAAGTGTTTGTTGAAAATATTCGTGTTGACACTCATTCATTCAACAATTCTTCTTCTTGAACATTTTTTTTCTTCATCAACTCTTTCACTAGCATTTACTTCAATCCAATTTTTTTAATTAAGTTGATATTTATTCAATTAATGCACTCAATCCTTTTTCCTTTTTTTCCGAATAAGAAAATTCTACATTACTTAGAACAACTCACCTAACCTTTATTTTGAATTCTATTCAGTGCAAGGAAATTTTTGTTTTCAATTTTAGTTTTGGAACGTCATATTGGTAAATGTCTTGAGATTCCTTTGTAATGTCCCCATTACTGACAACTCCATAAAATTCGCTATGATACCACTTTGTAACGTCCCCATTATTAGGGACTCAACAAAAATTTTCTCTGTAACATTTTCAGCTCTGAGCTAGCCTCGCCACATAGAATTATTAATTCTAATTTCATTACATTAAATAATGAATTATGCATCTGAACAAAGTTAAGTGGAATTAATAACAACATGTATGAAACAATAACAATTCATATATATATAGAATTTAATAACAAAGATTCTATGACAAAAACTCATAATTGCACACACACAATAATTTAAATCAGCACATGAATGACACTTATCTTAGGAAATAAACACCAACAACATGTAGACCTTCCATGTTCCTCCCAACCTTAGACCGCACTGCTCATAACTCTCAAAAATGGGTCACCCCCGAGCTGGGGCTAAATTACACCAGGGTAAAGGTTTTCTAACCCAAGCTAAGGTCTCTTTAACAACATATAAACTTAGATACGGGTGCCTACTCAAACTAACAACCTACAGTCTCTCATTCCCCACATGCATGTCCCACCCCAGGAAGTGTGCCCCTTATCTTCTCAACAGTCCTTCGGCTGCCCCACTTCCCTTTCGAGGCTTCAACAACAAATCATACATGAAGTCTCAGATTCCTGTAGTTGCAGTTTGGCACCTTGGGAAATTAATTCCCAATAGTTCTCTCACCTAGAGAAAATGCTCATGAGCCCGAAAACCTTCTTCTTCCTCTCCATGGGCCTGACAACCCGCTTCTTCAATCCAATGAGCTTGACAACCTGCTTCTTCAATCCAGCTCCTGAGCTAATCATTAAAACCACAGGTTCCTCATTATAGTATTGTACTGTTCGGTACGATTCACAACTCCTTCAACAATAATCATCCCCCTTCTCACTATGCTCCCAAATATATATATATATGCATGTGTCTTTTAAGACACTTGGCACCCAAGGGACTCCCTTGTCCCTACTTTAGAACTTAGGATATATTCATTTCTACTACATTATATTTTTAAGGAATAATAATATAATATTCCATTGGGATTAAGCCCCCTAGCTTAGCCCCTTTCTTAGACTCTTAGCACCCCTTTCCCTTCCTAGTGGAGTTTATCCCCGCATACTCATTTGTGGGTCGGTCTGCAACAGTGATGTACTTTATTAATAATATGAGTGTTTACATATTACAAAAATAGGTTCACTGGCCTTTAGCATCTAGGCTCTCCAACCTAATAACCACATAGGAACCCTAGCCCAAAATATCTTGGCTTGCCATTCTATATGTTCATTTACATTTATATGTACAACTGGGGTTCGACCTAGGGGTATTACATTCTCTCCCCCTTATTTATGCACTATCCTCAGTACATTATATACACATATACAATCAAAACTTTAATATTTTTCACAAAGATGTGGATATTCTTCTCGCATAGCCTCTTCGTGCTCCCAAGTTGCATCCTCGGGACTGTACCAGGTCCATTGGAACTTTACTATCTCTATGGATGGATTTCAGATCGATTTGATCTTTCGATCCAATATGCACACCTGATGCACTTGAAAGTCACCTTCTTTCTTCACATGAATCACATTCCAATCAATGACATGATTAGCATCAGGTACGTACTTTTTAAGCAATGAAACATGGAATACATTATGAATACACATTGATGTAGGTAAATAAATCATGTATGCTACAGGCCCAATCCTTTCTAGGATTTCAAATGCCCCACAATAATGAGTTGTCAGTTTTGAACAATTTCCCAATTTTAGAGAACTTCTCTTGGCATTTACTTTTAAGAACACATGGTCACCCACTTTAAATTCTCTGTGGGTTTTGTCTCTATCAACATAGTTTTTCTTCTTGTCCTGGGAAGCTTTTAAATTTTGTTTTATTTTCATCATTTACTCTTCCATTTCCCTAAGTAATTCAAGCCCAACCACTGCTTTTTCCATGGGGTTGTTCAAACTTACTGGTGTGTTGCACTCTCTTCCATACATGGATTCAAAAGGGATCAACTTTAAGGATTCTTGATACCCATTGTTATAATCAAATTCCACCAAATGCAAGTAATCCTCCCATTTTTATGGTTTATCCATTACATACATCCTCAACATATCTTAAATCACCTGATTTACTCTCTTTGTTTTCACATCCGACTCTGGATGATAGGTCGTGCCAAAGTTTTGAATTGTTCCAAATCCTTCCAATAACCCTTTCCAAAAATTTGAGGTAAATTTTGGGTCTCTGTCAGTCACAATGGTCTTGGGTATACCATGCAGTCGAGTAATTTCCCTTATATAAATATCAACAATGTTGATTTCCTTGTGAGTGAGCTTTACTAGAATAAAGTGGGCAACTTTAGTAAGCTTGTCCACCACCACCATGATGGAATCATGTTTCTTGTTTGTTCTAGGTAGCTTGGTGATGAAGTCCATTGTTACAACTTCCCACTTCCACTCAGGAATGGGTAATGGTTGTAGAAGACTAGTTGGGTGTGTGTACTCATCCTTGACTTTTTGAAATTCCAAACACTTGGCAATAAAATTCGCAACATCTTTCTTCATCCTTGACCAATAATATTGGCTCTTGACAGCTGCAATAGTTTTTTGGTAACCCAGGTGCCCAACATAAGGCACATTATGCATTTCCTTCAATATCATATTTTTCATTTTTTCATAATCTGGCACATAAATTATGCTCCTGTACATGATAATTTCATCTTTCTCTAGCTTATATTCTTCAATTTTCTGTTGCAAAATACCTTGTTGTAATTTTGTCTTTATTTCCATGTACGGTAAATCTAACTTTGCAGCCTCTAATCTTTTGTCTTTCAAATCTGATTGGTACATGCTAATTATTATAACATGCATCTCGTGCACCCTCCCGCTGAGTGCATCAACCACCCTGTTCTCTTTACCTTTGATATGCTTTATATCAAATTTGTATTCACTGAGAAAATTATAACCACCTTCTTTTTCTAGCATTTAGAGTTGGTTTTCCAAACAAGTATTTCAGACCGCTATGATGTGTCCTTAACTCATTTTTTTTCCCATGAGGTAGTGCCTCCACATCTTCAAGGCATGCACTATGGCTACCAACTCCAAATCATGAGTAGCATAGTTCCTTTCATGCTCCTTCAACTTCCTTGATTCATAACATACCACATACCCATTATGACTAAGGACTCCATCTAGTCCTTATTTACATGCATCAGTGGATACAATGAAATTTTCATTTGGATCAACAATCCTTAATATTGGAGAACTTGTTAATAATTGCTTTAAGTGTTGGAAAATCCTTTCACAATCCGATATCCAGTCAAACTTCACACCTTTCTTCTGTAACAAAGTAATTGAGTGTGCAATCTTTGAGAATCCTTCAATAAATATCCTATAATAACCTGCAAGGCCCATGAATGATCTCACCTCTGAGACATTCCTTGGTGTTGGCCATTCTTCAATGGCCCTTACTTTTATGGATCCACTATTATCCTTTCCTCTGAAAGGATATAGCCCAAATAATGAATTTGCTTATGGTAGAATAAGCACTTTCTCAATTTGGCATACAAATGATGCTCCCTCAATACTTGTAACACCATTATTAAGTGTTTTTCATGCTCTTCCCCGGACTTAGAATATATCAAAATATCACCCAAGAAGACAATGACAAACTTATCCAAGTAATTTTTGAATATATCATTCAAGAGACACATGAAGAAATCTAGTGCATTTGACAACCCAAATGGCACCACTGTGAACTCATAATGGCCATACCTTATTCTATAGGAATTCTTGTTGATGTTTTCTTCTCTAATTATTACGTGATGATAGCTTGACCTGAGATCAATCTTTGAGAATATTTTTTCATCTTTCAGTTGATCAAAGAGGTCATCTATCCTTGGCAAAGGATTCTTGTTCTTCACAATTACCTTATTCAACTGCCTGAAGTCTATGCAAAGTCTCAAAGTTCCATCATTTTTCTTCACAAATAATACCAAGGCACCTGAAGGTGACACACTTGGACGTATGTACCCCTTTTTCAGAATCTCTTCCAATTTCATTTGCAATCCCTTTAGCTCGGGTGTACCCATCCTGTAAGGAGTCTTAGATATTGGAGCTGCTCCCGACACCAGATTGATGGAGAAGTCAATATCTATGTTGGGTGACAATCCTGGTATTTCTTTGAATACATCGTCAAACTCTTTTATGACTGCATAATCTTCAATATTTGATACCTTATATTTAGGTATCTCTTCCATTTGTGCTACAAATATTTGACACCCTTTCCTATAACTCTTCTTCAGTTGCAAGGTTGAAATTTCTCTAAGGGTTACTGCTCTGGGAATTCCTTACACTATGGTTAATTTTGTTTCTCATCTAAGCAAGTAAATTATTTATTATAATAGTCTAGGACAACATGATGTTGGTCTAACCAATCCATACCAATTCGACAGTCATACGAACCTAAAGGTATGATGTTCAATTCTACCTTGGTGCTCAATCCATTCATGTCCATTGGGCATGCCTTAACCATCTCATTATTTTTCCTTTCAACTCTTCTGGCTAGATGCACCAACCAAGATGCTCCAAGCTTGCTTCTTGGCAAATGAAATCTTTCCATTGTCTTAGGATCTAGATAAGCATGACTAGCTCCTCAATAAATTAGGATAGCAATGGGTTGGTTGTTAATCTTACCTTTCACTTCAACCATATGAGACTAGAGCTCAGCTTGCTTGTTATCCAAGGTTGTGTATATCCTAGGTACATTTCTTCCCATGTCCCCCATTGTATCAACTTGTTGTACATTGTGAACAATCCTCACTTTTTCAACTCTATGAGGACTATCTCTGTACATATGATTTCCCTTACAACTCGAACATTGGATAGGTGGCTTCCTTGGTCTTTGCCCCAATGTTTCGGTCATTTTGGGTTCTTTAGAAACTATATGTCCCTGAGTATTATTTCTGTGGAATGGTGTCTTAATCCCACTCTTCTTCTGGTCCTTCATACTTTTATTTTTTTCTTCCCACGTCCTTTGGAAAGTTGGTCTTCCTTTATGTTTATCATAAAGGAATTTATCTCTCCTTATAGTTTCCTCTAGTGTCTTGTGATCATCATATTGTATCTTATCACTGGTAAAAGATGACATCCCACTCAGGTACCTTTGAATCTTAACTTGTTCATCCTTGATGAAAGAAACATGTTTCAACAGATTTAAAAACCTTCTCTCATATTTATCTATGGTCATATTCTCAATCTTGAGTTCAAAGAACTCCTTCATTTTCTTATCATAGTATCGGTTAGTCAAGCATTTCTTTTGGAAATACCTCTTGAATGTTTATTTTTCAGTAGTCTAATCTCAAGCATGAATTTCATTCCAATTTTAGCATTTTACTTGAACCATAGACAATCGCAATTACACCATAAACAATTTGTTGTAGTAACCAAGATCACAAGAAGAGATACCATGTACAAGTACACAAGAAGTATCCTGGGAAACCCTTCTCAACAAGGGAAAAAAACCTAGCCAATATTTTTCTATATTCTTCAAGAGAAATACATCCCACATCTTAAACTTAGCACACAAAAGGGTGCTCACAAAACCTAGAAAGCTAGCGCCCAAGAGAGGTGCGCACTTCAGCCCTAGAACTTGTACTTACTGAAATTTCCAAAATCACACTTGTATTGTGTTTCCTCAATGGGGAAATCACCTTTATTTATATTAGACTGGACACATCAAAAGTAGTGTCTATTGGCACAACAGGGTTGACCTCAATAACTCAAAATATAATTAATAATCACCATATTAATTATCTTTTACATTAATTATCTTTCACTTTATGGTGGGGTCGACTTGTACCCTTTACATCACAATTATGGTTACAGGTAAGTCTGACTCTTATAAAATATAGCAAGGGATATCATACACCCACTAGTTCTCAACCACTTGGGGCGTGTCCACCTGTGCTCAACCACAGGGATGTTTAAGTCTCTATCTCACTTCGTCTCATGGGAGAATCATTAGAATACACATTCACTAGTGCTCAAACACTAGGATCATGTCCACATGTGCCTAGCCACAGGAACGTCCTACTCAACATATCTCTGTCTCACTGTGTCTCACAAGAGAATCATATGGAGTATCACATCATCTCAACTCTCTACACAAAGGAGAACAGTAAACCCATCACATGGGATCCTTCATCCCTCACAGGGGTACACATCGTTTCATCTCAAAGGATACACCCATCTCATGGGCATCTTCCCTTCTCAGGGGCACACAACGTTCCATCTTCGTCTTAGAGAGAACGCCACACCCAACTCATGGGCATATTCCCTACACAGGGGCACACAACGTTCCTTCTCCATCTCAGAGAGGAACAACACACCCATCTCATGGGCACACCCAACTCATGGGTTCTCTCTTAGGCTGACTCACTCAGTATGTGTCCTGGAGGATGTATCGCACAACTATAATCATCAACACTCCCTCTCATCTAGGGAGGCATTCTCCATTAGGCCAAGTCTCACACAAAGTACTCAAACTTCGTCTTGGTTGTAGTCATTAAAACTCCCTCTCAGATAGGGAGGTATTCTCCATTAGGCCAAATCTGTCACGAAAGTACTCAAACTTCATCTTGGAAATAATTATTAACACTCCCTCTTAGCTAGGGAGGTACTCTCCACCAGGCCAAGTCTCTCATGGAAGTACTCGAACTTCCTCTTGGCAAGCGGTTTGGTGAAGATATATGTGATCTTCTCATGGGTAGGAAGGTACTACACATGTATTGTTTTCCTCTGCACAATATCTCTGATATAGTGATATTTTATCTCAATGTGTTTCGATCTATCATGAAACACATGGTTCTCAGAGATCTTCACACAACTTTGGTTATCACAATGGATAGTGGTAGGATCCATCTCATGATCAAATAAATTTGTCATAAGTTTGCGAATCCACATTGCTTCGTGGACTTCCACACTCAATGATATATACTCTGCCTCTACGGTACTCAAGACCACAAAGCTCTATTTCCTGCTGCACCAGGAAACCATGGTAGACCCCAAGGTAAAGAAACAAATGAAGGTGTTCTTTCGGTCCACTGTGCTCCCTGCCCAATCTACATCGACATATCCCTGTAAACTCAATTTTACACTGGAGGAATATCTTAGGCCATATTCAATTGTGTATCGTAGGTATCTCAATACATGTTTCAATGTTATCTAGTGAGTTTGTCTCGGTTGACTCATGAACTGACTAAGCACATTCACTGAATAGCATATATTAGGTCTGGTGTTAACCAGATACATCAATGATCCTCTCAGCTATGGATCAATATTGCCTGAATCAGTAGGAACTTCATATATTTTCTTCAACTCCATCACCATCAGTGTAGGCATGGATTTTCACTCTGTCATACCGAATTTCTTCAATATATCCACTGTATATTTTCCTTGAATCAGGAAAATATCATCAGTTCTCTGCCATACTTCTAGTCTCAAGAAGTAGTGCATCATACCCAGATCCTTCATATCAAAGTCAAAGTCAATGCTTGCTTGTATTCAACAATAAGTCTTTCCGAACCGGTAAGGAATAATCATTCAAATACAGGACCAAGATCAAGCACTCATCACCAACAATATGATAATATAGGTTTGGATCAACAACACTCTTGTTGAGGCCCAAACTCATCAAGAATCCATCCATCTTCTCGTACCAAGCACGAGGTGATTACTTTAGTCCATACAGGGATTTCTTCAACATGTACACATGATATTTCTCGTTGTTTATCACAAATCCCTATAGCTACTTGATATAACATTCTTCTCAATCTCACCATTGATAAATGTTGTCTTTACATCCATCTGATGTAGTTTCCAAATCATGGATGATAGTATGGATGGAAGTATATCGGGCTACTGGATCAAATATCTCATCATAGACAACTCCCTATGTTTGTGGGAATCTTCTGGCTACAAATCTCACTTTGTATTTCTCGACACTTCCATTAGTTTCATGCTTGATATTACACATCCAATTGGAAGTCACTACAGACTTCTTGTCTCGGAACAATATCCCATACATCATTCTTCAAGATAGATTGGTATTCTTCTGTCATGGAATCTTTCCATACTTTCTCACTTGTAGCTTCTCCATGACAAGAAGGCTCAAAATCAATGATGTGGCTCATGGCTGAAAGGTAGCTTGAAAATCTCTTTGGTCTCTTGCTTTCTTGGTATGTGCCTTGAGGGGATGCATGTCCATCTTCCTCTTGCAGAGTTTGTCGAGCCCAGACATGCCTTTTATGTCCTACTACAATATCTCTAGGGATGTCAATTGGAGAAGCTGGATCAAATGGAACAATGGTTGTGTCCCTATGAACTGGTGAAGGGGAGAAGGTAATGTCTCTTCCTTATTTTCAGTTAGTTTGACTCCCTCTAAGTCAAGTAACTCCCTATGAAGTTTGAAGGATAGATATATTCTTTTGCTTATTTGCTAACTTGAAGATATTTTTTTCTTTTGATGTGCTCTACCAACTCTTCATTATTTTGATGATCTCTATACTAGGATAATAATAAACCAAGAAAATTTGGACTCTCATACCAAGGATAATGGTCCAAGCCTTGAGGGATCTCACACTAGGGATAATATCCTTCACTATAAAAAAAAATGCAACCAACTATAGATTAATGATTAAATCAGACAAATTACCTTAGTCTATAGTCATGTTCAATATTGCATTTGTTTTAGAGGAAGTAATCCTCATCTCTCTTGACTTCATCCTTTTGAGGTGGTTCTGGAGCAATGTCAGCGGTAGAAGCATATTGTCTTCCTTTCTTTCTGGTAGGAAAATTTCTCGGATAGTGTCCATACTTGTCACATTTGAAGCACTGGATATTTGTCATGTCTCTTCTTTGATCATAACCTGAGGTTGATGAAGTCTTCTTATCTTTGAATGTTTGTCTGGAGTTTCTTTTAAATATTCCTCCTCTCTTTGCATGAAGTGCAAGAGCACGATTGTCATCAAGAGGGAAGTATTCCACTCCTCTATCTATAAGTCTGATTTATTCTTGGGTATAGTCTGTCCACAGACGATCAAAAGTGGGTATTTTTTCTCTTCCACTGATACTTTGAAGAAATGGTTCCCAATGTTTTGGAATATTATTGAGAGTGGTCAAAACAAGTTATTTGTCAAATATGATTTCTCCAATGACACCTATCTGATCTCTGATCTCTGACATCTTCATAAAGAAGGCAACAACGGTGTCACCTTTTGTCATCTTGATACTTTGAAGTTGGCCTTCAATGTAAGCGCTCTGAGGGTGTTTTCATTCTAAAACATATTCTTCAATGATTCATACATTTCATAAGTTGTCTTCAGGTTGGAAATATGAGGTAGGATATGATCTCTTATTGAATAGATGATTATATTCCTTGCCTTGACGCCATCTTCCTTCCTTTCTTTCTTTTCTTCACCGGTAGTTTCCTCTGGTAAAGTATTTTGTATCACAATCAATAGGTCATCCTCTTCAAGGGTGATCTAAAGTCTTGACTTCCTAGAGCTGAAGTTGCTTGATCCATCAAGCCTATCTTCCACTAAAGTTTTGTTCTTCATTATTTTTCAGATTCTTCACAAACCCTTGTCAACTGAGCTAGAAAACCTAATGGCTAGGCTAGGATAGCAACCTTAGGTTTTTTT
>ML795561.1:146088-179449 GCA_009831015.1 Picea engelmannii
ATCGTCTTTGAACTTCTCCATAGCTGCAACATTCTGCGGTTCCTTCTCTTTCCCTTCTTCAAACTCTTGTTTCACGATCTTTCCTTTCACGATATCCAACACTTTATTCTTGGCAAGGATGAGGTTAATCCTTGTCTTCCACCCTCCGAAGTTAGAGGCTCCATCTAACTTGTTCTCTGACTTCATAGAATAAATCGTGGTTTCTTTGACTTGGTCAAACCCTAGATTTGACTACAAACTCAAACTTCATGTCTTGGCTTGCTGAGAGTATCAGGAGATGCGCTAGGCTAGGGCACACTGATCTATCCGGAGATTAGGTCAATCCATTCACTTAAGGTGACTCAACTAGAGGATTAGGGTTTCTGCAACTGCTCCTGCTAGTAACCCTAGCAACAGTGTCTTGGAAGTTTCTTCTGCTAGTAACCCTAGCGACAGTTCCTCAGTGAGGTCAATATCCTAGCAGCTATGTTTCCTTATAGCATTTAGACTAAATGAAGGAGGAGTGGGCCCATAACCTGTTATAATATGAAATATGTGTGCTCGTTTTACCATTGACACTACCCTTGTCACCCAACCATAGGCCGAAGCCACCCTCCGAGCACCTTAACTTTGACATAGAATCATTCCGGAAGAAAACCCTAGGCTAGATATCCAAACAAAGGGTAGCACACCTTTCCCCAAGGATAGCGCACCAACAAGAGTTGATCAGATAGTCCAAACCCTAGCCAAGAGATAGTCCAAGCCAAACATGATTTGCTAGCTGCAGTAGCTACAATGGAAACTCTCATCAAGCCTGTGCACAAGACTGGGCACTACAGTGCACACAAGACTGGGCACTGCGATTCTGAGACTACCTGTCAGAATGAGAACTGACCTCCTGTATTTATACTAATTCTGGGTATCTATCTGTTCAGGATATAATATTATTTCTGGCCAAATTCTTCTCTTGGAGGCTAATAACCTAATATAAATTATCTTCTTGAGCCAACAAGTCTTCTAGGGTTATTAGCCAACTCATTAGGGTTCCTTCTTGCTTCCCAGAGTATTCTATCCTTGTCAGGTTTACACGTGGAGGTAAATACCTCCCGCAACTACCATAATATCAAGAAGACCGAAATAATGTTATGTAGAGGAATGTGAGGAAAGTGACCCCATGAAATTTTGCAAGAACTTCAAGTTGTTCTACAACAACAATACCTCCCACATCAACCATCTTGAAATAGAGCTACGCCCTCTCATGTTTGGTGACTTTGATAGTGTGGAAGCATATTTTTCTTAGTGCAATAAAATTCACATCGACATCACACTGCTATAGGACAAGACAAAGAGAATCCCAACTACATTAACATTCTTCTCAATGATCTCACACTTGAATATGAAGAATTTATACTCAACATTCATTCGACTCACCTCTTCATCAAGTCTGCTATAGACTCTAAATTTGGATAGGTGTATTAACAAACCCCAAATATTCTTCAAAATTTTAGCAAACTTGCTCTTGCAAATCAAAATCATAAAATGAAAGACTCCAATGATCCACAATATAAGGGATAAAAACAAACAAAAATACACAAAAGAAACTTACCTATGAGTACCACAACAAACAAAGACATAAAAAGAAGAATTCTCAAACCAAGATTGAAAATCTAAAATAGCACATTAGAAAAAAAGGAGGTGAAACATTTCTTACAAGAATCATGCCACCTAACATGCTTCATCACATTCCAAAGACTCTTTAGAATGACTCGTTGATTATGGTAAAACTTCAAAGATAAAATAATTCCCTACCATGGTATAGAACCAAGTTTGGTTCTTGGCTAGTACAACCAAGTTTTTTTTTTGTTTTGAGCTTAGTTGAAGGCTTATGTATATTGCTTTTTAAGAATTACAAGAATTCACATAGTGTGTTTGTAGCATTGACGTGTTATATATATATATATATATATAAACAATTCACAAAAGAAAGTGTGTGTGTGCGCACGCGCGTATAAAACAAGTTAGGAAATAAATAGTACAATATATAAAAGGGTGTATGAGGAAAACAATAGTAAAGTGTTTGGAAAATCAAAGAACTGTATAATCACATAGAGACAATTAGATAAATAATGAGAAATGTTGTTAAACATATCTTCATCAATGATCTAGTGGTAAAATAATACCCTGCCATGGTACAAAATCAGGTTTAATTCCTGACTGGTGCAACCGAGGTATTATTTTTTCCATTTTCAATGTTCATTTTGAGCTTAATTGAAAATTTATGTATATTGCTTTTTAATAATTCCAAGCATTCTCATTGTGTTTCTGTAGTTGAGTCTAACTCAAAGAGAGTACACTTTTTCACAAACAAAACAAGATTCCCTTCAATAACCTATTTTCGCTTTGATATGGCTCTCAACTTATTCTAACCATGGTTTTAAAAGTGACTTGAATGTGTCTTCAAAACACTCTTAAGCATGGACAAAACTATTTGCCAATTATTTTCCTCAATATGTTTAGTCACATGTATTGTTGGATCTAAAATTCACCATTTGACTTAATTTGCAAAACCCAAAATAAACATATTATCACAACATTAAACATTTGAATTTATATTATTCTAAGAGGTCATGTTAGCTAGATATATAAATGAGAACAAGGGAAAAACATGTTGTTGATACTAAATTTCCATGCCAAGCTAATACAGTATGTAGTTAACCTAGGCTAGACTATCAAAGGGGTAGAGTTCAACAAATTGTAGGGTATCAAACTTGTAGTAACTCATATCCTAGTAGAGGGTTTACCATACTAGTGAATAGGTTGGTAGAGGGTTACTAGTGTTTGTGCAAGAGGACCACAAACCTGTTGGGGGGAATATACAAAGTAAATTTGGGTTATAAACATTTGATGATTCAGAACCTAGCTAGTGAACACCACTAGTGGTGGAAGGGTCTATAGAAGTTATGGGCCCCTATAAAAAAAAAATTGTTCACTTTGTTGGAATTCCACAAGCGAGTGCTCACCTAGGATAACCTCATCAAACATGGAAAGGTGTAACACACCCGCCCCTTTGAAGGATCTACTATAGTGTAAAGCCTCTAAATTTTCGTTTTTTGTTCTCCCGCATGAAAAAGCACCAAGCGCAAGCCTCCTCCACATGACCACTACTCGTGACCACAAGCCTAACTAAAAGGCGCTTCGTGACTTCTATTGTTGGGTATTCACATACGAGCCAACCTTGACTCACCCGACTCCCGAACTCCTGAACTAAGGACCTAGCCCAGCGTTAGCTCCATTCCTTAATCTCTATCCATGTGACCCCCCCATTATGACTCGAGGCCCAACCCTCAAGCGCTTCGGGACCTCACGTATCGCAAAGGTTGAAATTATTTTGTCTCCTTTCCTCGGAATCCCGAAATCCGAACTCCCGATGTCATATCAATAGTCCACAATCTCCCGCGACCCAACGACTTAGATCAAGTCTTCGTGAATTGGGACTTCGCGTTTAGTGAAGTTGGAGGGCCGCTCACCTCCTTTCTCCTAATCCACGATATCTCCTTGGACAATCAACGGTCCACGCCCCCCCTTTGATCAACAATTGTGATCAAATCACGAAATCGGACTTCACAAGTTCTCACGACTCCTATCTCTGACTTTCCGAGTTGCGAGTCAGCGAGATGTTGATCTCTCTCCATGTGTCCCTTCTTGATGGATGGTTAGGAGCGCTACGGCTCCTAGCTCCTCAGGTTTTCACCTCTGCTCCTTCCAAATCTTTCGAGGTTCGAATCTTGGAACTCCCGGATCTACTGCCACCTGTCCTCTGACGATGGACGGTTCTGATTAACTTTGAAACTTTGGGACTTCACCAAATTCCACTCTCCTGTACACTTTCAAAGGGTTAGACCTCGTGCACTTTCCTCTGGATCTCACGTCTATGGTCCTCTGTGCATAGATTCGACAAACGGGATATGTTCTCTCCCTGTGCGTGAACTTTGAATTCGCAGATACAATGGTCGAGGTGGGTGTTGAAGGATCCATAGATCAATGGTCCACGTTACTTCGCGACTTCGGGTTTCATAGGTTTTGGTCACACCAACCCATAATTTTCCCGGTACGTAAACTCATAACTCGTAGATCCAAGGGGCTAAAGGGGTTAACTATCGCGCTCTTTCCCATAGCCAACGACCTTGACAACCCTTGGCTCCTTCTAGACGGATCTCGTCCATTCTTCCTTCAGACAAGGAAAATCTTTCCCTTTCGATATTTTTCTATCATTATTTTCCTGAGTTCTCACCCCGAACAGGTTAGGGATTTGGGTCTGGAAATTCACATGGAAAGGGGTTCAAGGGAATGTATTCTCTTCATATGGTTGGTTTCAGGTCTACACGATATTTCCTATCTCTACCATTTTACGACTTATGTCCGGGAAGCCCTCCAGAGTGAAGCTGGGCATACAGTTTATCAGTGGGAAGTGTAAGTTCCCAAGGAGATGGAAGCATACTCATAACATAACCATTTCACACAGAGATGTTCATACTCGGCCATACTCGACCTTAATTGTTGAGTTAGAATGATGAATGATTTCTTGGTTTTTACGCATATATATATATGCGTAAAAACCAAGAAATCATTCATCATTCTAACTCAACAATTAAGGCCGAGAAAATACTTATCAGAATCAGACAATGTGAAGCGACTACTGGAAGGGGTGCCCGTTTCCACCCAACCGTAGGCTCAGTCACTCCAAATGGATTTACCACTAGCCACCCCCAATCTAGAACACAATGCTCTGCAACACAACCTTTTCTTGCTCACTTAGCCACTATAGGGACAGAGGTTACTCTCTTCTTCTCGCAGGATCCTGGAAATGGTTTACACGATACCTAACAAGGAGGACTAGCCTCATTTATCATCTTGTATCATAACCTTCTCTTACATTTTCGGTGTCCAGAATGCTTAGTTTTTCCATTCTTCCTTGAATCCCCTAGATTCACTTCCCTTCTCTGCACTCTTCGCAAGCGTGTTCCCCCTTCCCCCCACCACACCTTCCCTTCTCGCCTCTTTCAGCAGGGTCGCGTGTGGCCCAAATTCCCAATCAACAGTCAAGTCTGGAAGCCTTACAGATGAGTTATGACACACCTCATCCCTCATTAACTCTTGAGGAGGTCTTCCCACCCACCAACCTAACTGTAATTTATTTCTGGGTCAGAGGACAGTTCTGGTCTTGAGAAATTAAATCCAACAAGCATTGGTTTGGTGAAGGTTAACGCAACCATTCCTGGTCCCCTTCACCCTCTCTCCGTATAACATTCGTGGTATTTATAATTACACCCCCCCCTTCCATTAATCATGCAACACTTGTCCATTTTATTAGTAAATAATTAGGTTCACATTCGTTTACCTTTCAAACAAAGGTCCATTGAATCAATATTCACACATATAAAGTTTTCTATAGTCTTTTGGACATTTATAGTTATATTTACAAGATGGGGGAAACAGGGTGTCACAATTCCCTCCCCCTTAAAGGAACATTGTCCTTGATGTTCTATCTATTAACATGTCATGTATGTACAAAGGTGAAAAAAAATGGGTATGCATGTCTCATGGCATCCTCCATTTCCCATGTGGCCTCATCTGGGCCAAAGTGTTTCCACTGCACCTTGACCTGTGAAATGGTTCGTATCCTGAGTGGGGTTTCCTTCCTGTCCAGAATGCATTGAGGTTCTGGCGGGAATTCTCCCTCTAGTTCCACTTGGATCACAGACCAGTCAATCATATGATTAAAATCATGTACATATTTCTTCAGTAATGAAACATGGAAAACATTATGTGCTTTTACTGTGGGAGGAAGTGCTAGCCTATAGGCTACATGTCCCACTCTATCTATAACTTCAAAAGGTCCACAATACCGGCGTGCCAACTTGGCACAAGCTCCCATCCTAGGGGAACTCTTCATGGGCCTAACTCAGAGATAAATGTGGTCTCCCATCTTGAATTCTCTGGAGGTTCTCTTTCTGTCAGCACAACTTTTCTGTCTATTCTGAGTGATTTTTAGATTTTGCTTTATATGAATCACTTGTTGTTCCATTTATTTCAACATGTTGGGTCCAATCGTAATTTTGTTCACGGGATTACTCCAACTAACTGGAGTGTTGCACGACCTACCATAGAGGACTTCGAAAGGGATCATCTTTAGTGATTCTTGGTAGCCGTTGTTGTAAGAAAATTCCACTAGTGGCAGGTAATCTTTCCACCTTTTAGGTTGATTCATTACATGCATCCTCAAAATGTATTCTAATATTTGGTTCACTCTTTCCATCTTTCCATCAGTTTGAGGATGATAGGTTGTGCTAAACAATAATTTGGTCTCCAGGCTAGCCATCAAGGATTTCCAAAAGTTTGAAGTAAATTTTGTGTCTCTGTCGGACACGATCTCCTTAGGCATGCCATGTAGTCTGAATATCTCCTTCATGAATATGTTGGCAATATATATTGCCTTACAAGTCGATTTGATGGGAATAAAATGACCGAACTTGCTCAATTTACCCACCACTACCATGATGGTATCATTCTTCCTGGATGATGTTGGTAATCTGATGATGAAATCCATGGAGATGGTCTCCCATTTCCATTCTAGGATTGGTAGAGGTTGTAATAATCCTACTGGGTGTCAGTGTGCTACTTTAACTTGTTGGCATTCTAGACATTTAGCTAAATACTCAACTATGTCTTTCTTCAATACATGCCAATAGAATTGTTTCCTGGTGGTCGTGACCATCTTATGATAGCCCAGATGGCCGTTGTATGGTCTCTTGTGCAATTCGTCCATTATGAACCTCTTCAAGTCATCACAGCTTGGAATATATAGCCTATTTTGGTAAGTCAACAGACCTTCATCTAGCATCTGGTAGCCTTCATACTTTAGCCCTGCGGGTTCTTTCTCCAAGTACGAGGTCATGGTCTGGAAGAATGTGTTTGTTTCTTGTGCATTCCTGACTCTTTCCTTGAAATTCGTCTCCCAGGTTCTCACCACTTCCAGGTGAATTATTTTCATACTTCTGCTACGGGCATTGCCCACCTTATTTTCCTTTCCTTTGATATGATTTATTTTGAAATCAAACTCTCTAAGGAGATCCACCTAGCTTGTCTAGCATTGAGTTTTGGTTGGTCAAACATGTGCCACAATCCACAGTGGTCTATCATAATTACAAATTTCCTACCCAGGAGGTAATGCATCCACATTTTCAAAGTGTGCACTATGGCGGCCAACTCTAGATCATGGGTCACATAGTTGACTTCATGTTCATTCAATTTTCGAGATTCATAACAAACTACACTTCTTTCTTGCATAAGGACTCCTCCAAGTCCTTACTTGTAGGCATATGTGCACATGAGGAAGTCATTATCGGGATCGACGATCTTCAACACAGGCACATGGGTCAGAAGGTGTTTTAGTGACTGAAGCCTTTCTTCACATTCCAGTGTCCAAATGAATTTAACCCCCTTCCTCTGGAGGGAAGTGATTGGACAACTAATCTTGGAAAACCCTTTTATAAACCTCTTATAGTATCCTGCTAAACCCATAAAGGATATGATATCTGAAACATCCTTTGGGATAGGCCATTCGATGATGGATCTGATCTTGTCAGGGTCTATTGCTACCCCTTCTTCAGATATGACATGGCCCAAGTACTGTATTTTCTTCTGCAAAAAGTCACACTTGCTAAATTTGGTGTAGAGATGATGCTCTCTTAGCACTTGAAGTAAAAGTCTAAGATGTTCCTCATGTTCCTCTCTATTCTTGGAGTATATTAATATATTGTCAATAAAAACCAATACAAACTTGTCTAGGAATTTGTTGAGTACATTGTTCATCAAGCACATAAAGTTGGCAGGGGCATTGGTTAATCCAAATGGTACTACCACAAATTCGTAGTGACCATATCTTGTCCCGAAGGCATTTTTTTGGATGTCTTCATCCTTGATTTAGACTTGATGGTATCCATATCTCAAGTCAATCTTTGATAAAATGGTAGCACCCCCTAATTGATTGAACAAGTCATTGATTCTGGGTAAGGGGTATTTGTTCTTTATGGTTACCTTATTGAGCTGTCTATAATCTACGGTCGAAATGTACCATCTTTCTTCTTCACAAACAGGACTGGTGGTCCCCATGGAGACACACTAGGCTGGATCTAGCATTTGTCCATCATTTCCTTTAGCTGTAGTTTGAGTTCAACTAGATCGGGTGTACTCATCCTATAGGGGGTCCTAGATATTGGTACCGCTCCAGGTGCAAGTTCTATTGAGAAGTCAATGTCCCTTCTCGGAGGTAGACCCGATACCTCTTATGGAAACACATCTCTATACTCTCTTAGTATGGGCTGGTCTTCTAGGCTTGGTATGTCATCCTCAACAGATTCCAACACATGTATTGCATATAGAGGACATCCCTTTTTGCAATACTTTTTCATTTCAAGGGTTGATATTTGTCTCATTGAGACAGGCTTCTGAATCCCTTAGAGGGTTATCTTTATTCCTTCTTCATTTACACATTCTAAGGTTTTGTGGTAACAATCCAGCTTAGTTTTATATGCATCTAGCCAACCCATACCAATCAGCAGGTCATACGATCCTAGGGGAAGTATGTTAAGGTTATCTTGGGTGGGCAATCTATCCACAGTGAATTGGAAAGATGGTATGACCTCCGCTATTTTTCTTTTGGTGCCTGTGGCTAACTGTACCAACCATGGCTTAGTATGTCTATGTGGCTGTAATTTACACTTATCAATAGCCTAAGGGGCCACATAACTCAACTTTGAACCAGGGTCAATTAAAATAGATACTATATGGTTTGCGATCATACCTTCCATTTCCACCATTGAAGCTTGGTGGTCAGTTTGTTTATTATCCATGACTGCATAAATTCGCGGCATACTCATGGCCACATCATTGGCGGTGGTAGATTCTTGGACGTTGTAAATTATCCTACTGTTTTGTTTTATGTGCGGACATTCCCTCAGTAGATGTTCTTCTCCACAATCCCAACATTTCAAGGGTTCTTTCTTTGGGTTATCAGTCTTTCCTGGGGTTGATCCAAAAGGTTTATTTCCGCTCTGGGAGGGGAAATTCTGCTGGTGTACACTTCGGGTAGGAAATCTCATCCTTGAATCCTTCTAATAGTTTTTAAATCTTGGGGGTTTAAACCCCTTTTTCTGGAACCCCGAACTATTCTTCTACTTTCAGCCTTCGTGAGGTTCTGTCTAAAGCCCAAGTTGGTCATAACAATATCTTGCCTTTTAGATAGTGTCTTCTAGGGTCTTTGGCTCGCCAAACTCAATTATGTTCTGATAGTCCTTAGGTAGCCCACTGATAAATTGTTGCACCTTTTCCTTTTCTATTTTTATGTAGGGTACATACCTTAACAACACAAGGAATTTTCTGACATATTCCTCTATAGTGAGTTTCCCCAGCTTGGGTTCATAGAACTCTTTAGTCTTCTCGTCGAAATATTTTTCCAACAGATACTTCTTCCTGAAGTATTTCTCAAACCGTTCCCAAGATAGGTCCTCTTCATGAATCCCTTTCACATTCTTAAGGTCTTCCCACCAAATGGAAGCTTTTCCATTCAGGTTGAAAGTGGCTACTCGGGCCTTCAAGTTTTCAGAGAAGTCATGGACTCTGAAATACTTTTTAGTCCAAGCAACCAGGCCTCCGCCTCCTCTCCTTTCTTAATATCACCGTCGAAAGAGGGTGGTTTAGCCTTCTTGAATTCTTTGAGATTATGAATTTTGGAATTCTTTCATTTCTTCCATTTTCTTTGAGAATGTGAATTGATTCTACTACTAGAATATTCCTCTGAGTCGCTAGTTTCCTTTCTAGAGGATTCACCCGACGCTTGTCCCCTGTCTCCAGGTTGGAACTTTCTCGAGGTACTCATCCTAGTGCGACCACTTAAAGGGACACATTTTCGTATCTCGGGTGGAATTTGACTCCTCTTTGTTTTTTGTCGGTCCACGTGACTGGTGTCAGGTCCATGCTACAATTGTCTTTGTATGTCGGATAAACTCTATCGCAAGACTGCATTAATTTTCATTTGCTTCTCTTTCTCTTTTATCAATATTTCGTTGTCGGCCTTGCAGCTCTATAATTCGACCATGAGACTCCTCACAATCTCAGCCAAATCTGGAGGGGTCTCTACTGCCCTCCTCTCATCAGACTCTTCGTCTCTATTGTGGGAGACATCCCCCACTTCATGGCTTGTCATCATTCTATATGATTGGAGTTTCCCATGGTTGATCGACCACTTGAGTGCAGAAATAACACTTGTTGTTAGCTGACACTATACTAGTTCAGAACCAACACATAATTCACATTTCTTAAATACATAGGCACACAACAGTAAGTTGTCATTCTTTTCTATAATAAGGGCTTAACCAGACTTTTTAGGCAGGGATTAAGGTAGGATATCACCCTTTAAACCCCTTAATGTGGTATTTACGCAACTCGTCCATGAGCCCAAACAGGCCAAGTGTTGTAACCATGATCTGATACCAATTTGTAACACACCCGCCCCTTTGAAGGAGCTACTATAGTGTAAAGCCTCTAAATTTTTGTTTTTTGTTCTCCCACGTGAACAAGCACTAGGCACAAGCCTCCTCCATGTGACCACTACCAGTGACCACAAGCCTAACTAAAAGGAACTCCGTGACTTCTGTCTTCGGGTATTCACATATGAGCCAACCTTGTCATCGGGTATTCACATAAGCACAAGTGCCTCATTCAATGCTTTTTTTATTTGGTTGAAGGATTCTCTGGGCTTAGTATTCCATTTTACTTCATTCCCTTTCCTGAGCATGGCGGTGATATGTTTCACCAATTCAACAAAATTTGAAACAAACCTTCTCAGAAAATTAATTTTTCCCAGGAAAGACTAAACCTCCTTCTTGGACCTAGGAAGTGACAAGGCTTGAATAGCTTCCACCCTGCTTGGATTGATCCTGACCCCCATGGCTGATACAACGTGTCCCAACAATTTTCCTTCTTTCATAGCAAATAAAGAATTCTTGGGATTTAGGGAGAGACCAAACCTTCTGCATTTCGAGAAGACCTTTCTCAGATGTTGACAATGTTCTTTATCATATTTGGAGAAAATTGTTATGTCATCCAGATACATGACCACAAATTTATCTCTTTCTCCAATGAGTGCGATGTCCATGGCTCGCTGGAAGGTAGCTCTTGCGTTCATCAATTTAAAGGGAATTTTGGCATACATGAATGTACCCCATGGAGTGGTGAAGGTTGTCTTTTCTCTGTCTTCAGGAAGAACGAAGATTTGATTGTAGCCAGAAAATCCATCAATCATGGAGATCATGGAGGAACCTGTCACCCTTTGCAATATGTGTTCCATCTTTGGCAAAGGGTAATTGTCGTTCTTTGAGATTTTGATCAAATTTCTGAAATCAATACAGAGTCTGATTTGTCTGCTCTTTTTCCTTACTGAAACCAAGTTGGCCACCCATTTAGAGTATCTCAAAGGGACAATGATTTGAGCATGAAAAATATTATTCACCTCTCTCTCCATGATAGGCAATAACATAGGATTTTTAGTCTTAACTTCTGCCTAAATGGTTTGGCCTCTTCTTTCAATGGGATCTTATGCTCAATGACGTTGCTGTCATATGTTCTGAGGTCTTCATAGGTACAAGAAAACACATCAGAGAATTGTTTTAATATCTCAGTATACTCGGCTCTCTGCTCCCTTGACAGGCTTCTTGACAACTTGACAAACTTTGGATCCTCCTCGGTACCAAGATTGCATTCAGCTACATCAACCTCCTTAGTTGGGCCTTTAAAATTTACTACCACATCGTTCCCATCGAACAATATTTCTAATGGAATTAGTACTTTGGGAATGTGGTTTCTAGGCAGTTGAACAATATGGTGATTAGAAATTTTATTCAAAAATAATTTAGGGGGGAGGGTCACCTTTGGAATCATGGTCCTGATCAATGTGTAATGCAGACAACTCATCAAGCGACTCAAGAAATATTTTGATTTCAAGATCATCCTCGAACACCTTCCAATGCTTGATATTATCAGGTACAGAGGGCCTATATATCATCTCAACATCATACTTGAGCTTAGGTGGCAGTGGGACCCTGAACTGGCTCGCTGATACGGCCAAAGAATCAGCCATGACATTCTCTTCTCTTGGAATAAATGAAATGTTGAAAGCCAAGAAAAAATTGTCAATTAAGTCCCATACTTCATTTATGTAACTTCTTAGTCGAGGGTGTTTGGCCTGATAAATATTCCTGATCTATTGTACAATCAATTCAACATCTCCAAACACTGCTATCTCTTCAATTCCCATATCCTTTGCATCCCTCAAACCCAAAACAAGAGCCTCATACTCGGCCACACTATTGGTAGCTTCAAATTCTAGTTTATAAGAGAAAGGTATGGCTTCTTAACAAGGTGACACAAAAACCACTCTGACACCAACACCTTCCCTAGAAGAGGCTCCGTCGAAGAACATCTTCCACATAGAAGTAGTTGGAGGAGGTATTTCGTGAAAAGAAATGGGTTGCTTTTTGATTTCAAGAGGAGCTTCAGGAGTATAAGTGAGTTATAACAAACTAGATCCCAAATCAGTGTCGAGTGCAAAGATAGGATGATTAGTGGGGTCTTCTTCATCACTAATAATGTAGGCCAACTGAGCTTCTCTGTACAGTCTCCTATGCTCCCCTCTAAACACTGGAATGGTAACATATGTGAGGTCCATCTGCAGGGTTCCCCAAAGTCTTTTTATCCAAGATCTTGACAAGAGCATGCCAAATTTTGGAGGAACACCAACCACCACGATATCCATGACCACGTTCTTCATGGGCAGTTGAAACAAGGTCACGACCAAATCCTTGATGACCCCAAGACATTGCACTCTCCTTGAATAAAAATAATACAAATCATGATAAGTTCTTCTGATTTCTAACTCAAGTTCTTCCATGACAGTTTTGGGCATAAGATTATGAGATTCCCTTGAATCCATCAAGAAGTTATGCAACACCTTATCATGTATGTTCAGTGATGTATAGAAAGGAGGGTATGAATAATATCTATCTTCTACCATAGGACCTAAGATGATTGTTGGATTTTAATATTGAAGATTTACTGAGTCTGTGGAATGGCAAGATGGCTCAGATTGCAACAACTTAGAGAGAGATTTTTTGAAATCTTCATGCTTGACTAGCTCTGAAAGGGGCACAGGGATTTTGATCTTTCAAATTCCGTGCTCAAAGATGAAGGAGGAAAGGGGATTCAAAACTTCTCTCACTTCTGGGATAGGGTCTTAGGGTATCAGTGAGGGGTTCTGAGCTTTCTTTTCTTTGCTATTGTTTGCTACATATTTAGCAGGTTTCTCTTCTTTGTAAGGCTGATCAGGGACATTAGACTTCCCTTATTTCTTCTTAGACCTGAGATTGTATTTATTTGGACTACTATTGGCCTTCTCACTCTCGCTTAGATCATTTATTTGACTATTCATGAGGGATTCCTCATATGAAGATTGAGTCAAATGGGGAATGGGGAGTTCTCTCCAAGAAAATCGATCTCGGGATCAAGCTCTTATTCCTCCCTCTCTTCATCAATAACTAGGTTATTTTGGAGAGGTGTTTGGATTTTCTGATCATCCCTCTCTCTGTTTCTGGGCTCTCTCAGGAGTATTTGAGGGGAATTGTTTGGTATTCTGAAGCTGGTTCTATTATCATCATTTTGGACATTCTTATAACCTTACTTCCCTTTGAATTTCATCTTCTCCATTTCTGTAGACAGAGACTTCACCATCTTGTTCAATTCATCTACTTGAGGGTGAGATGTAGAAGAACAAGAGGTTGAGGCCTCAAATCTCCCTCTCCCTCTGTCTCTTTCATCTTTATTCCTAAGTCTATCAACTACCAATACATTGGATTCTACTTCTAGGGATGCATCTTGCATATGAGCCAAGGAAGTAGCTCTTCTTTCTCTCAACAAGAGGCAGAAATCAGGGTCAAAAGTGTTAGTGTAAGTAATTTTGGTAGAAGCTTCTATAGGCTTTATCTCAGCAGGGATCTTACTGTACATTTTATTGAATCTTTTGGAGAAGTTGGGGACAAATTCTCCCTCTTTTCTCCGTAGGGAACTAAATTTTGTGATATAATACATAAATTATTTTATATCCCCCCATTGCCTCAAGAAAACATCATCTAGGGCCTCAATCCCAGTAATGGATCCAGGGGTCAACCCTCTAAACCATTTCCTAGCCTCCCCATCAAGGCTCTGGACAAAGACTCTCATCCAAACATCCTCGTTTTCAATATTAAGGTTGCTTGCATAACTGTAGAAGGAAACAAGGTTTTCTTCGATAGTTATGTATTCCTCTCCCGTGAACTTGGAAATATACTTTAGGTAATCTCTAGTAGGGAGAGCATTCATTGGTTGAGGTAGGACTAGAGGGGAATATCTTGCAGCCACTATGACATCCATTCTGTTCCTAGGAGGATTGGCACATGCCATAGGGATGATAGGTGGAAGAGAACTAGGAGGGGAAGGGGTTCGAACATGGGAGACTAGAACTGAGCTTTCGAGAAGAAAGGGAATCAACATAGGATTTGGAGAAAAGGCTATCGGGCTTAAAGGAAAAGAGGATTCCCTTACTGAAAAATTAGTAACTCTAACGAGAGGAGTAATAAAAACTAGAGTGGAAATTTTTTCCAAGGTCTGGGGTCTAGACCAAGGTACAACTACAGGGGAGAGAGGAGTGACAAGGATTTATCTCTCCAAATCCAGACCAGGAGGGGAAAACTCAACAGGAACACTCCCAAACTTTAAACTTTGGTAAACTCCAACAGATGGTATAATAGGAGAATGAGAAGAAGATATCAAAGTTTCTAAAGGAGGACATTGAAAATCATCAGAAATAGTTGGTTCAGTAGTGGAAGTACCTTCTCGAGGAGCCTTTCCATTTCTGACAATTTTCTCTGGGTCAGCTTCAAGTGTTGCTAAAGGCAATTGTGGAGTAGACCTCGTGTGTCTGCCTCTAGATGACACAGTTTAAATAGTGGAGTTTCCAGTGGATTCACATCAATGGAGTCACCACAGTGGAGTCACCAGGTGCACAGTTGCAATATTTGATGTACTAATTTTTGCTGCACCTTCAAAACTAGTAAAATTTGTCATTCAATCCTAGGGAAAATCTTCAATTTTGTCCCTGTCAACGACGCCAGAAATGTTAGCACCAGAAATCACCTCTGGATTGCAGCAGAGGTAAGCCCATTACCAATTAGTTTTATGTCACAGGTTGGTTAGAGGGTCAAATGGGCGCAGTCTCAAGAAAATATCATCTTAACTCAAAAAACTGGGTTGACATGCACAAGTAGGTGAGGTATTGGTTTAATTTCAGTTAGTAGGTTGTGGTAAAGGTGAGTAGGAGGAGGACTTTGGCGAGAAAATGTAGAGGTCTGCGAAAGACATCAGGTTTTTCGGCAACCCAGGAGGAAAACTTAAACACAAGATCTACTTGAATTCAAATCTCAAAGGAACTGAAAGGAATTATAAAAGCACTATAATCAAACTTTCATCATAACACAGTCACAATAATTCAAGTGAATCGATCAATCATGAACTCTTTCAGTATTGGAGGGAAACAAGAGGGAGTAAGAAAAATGACTTTCATTAAACAATAAATCTCAGATTACAAAGCATAGCCAGAGAACCAGAGTGTTCATTAAAACTTTACAAATCCGGAGATCTTACTCTACCATCGACCCTAACAAAATATCAAAACTAAGTATTTATATGTAGAATAGTTCGCCACCATGAGAGATGTGACCTGACTATTACATTCAAATCATTGTGTCTGCATTTTCCTCTATCAGGTTGCGCTTGCATTCTCTTTTTAGATGCAAGATCAGATCAATATGGGCTTCACAAGAAAATCCATGGAAGGGGAACTTTTGGCTGACTGTCTGCCCTCCATGACCGGTTATCAATGCTTTCTATTTAAGTGGTGAAATGAGGTTTCAACCACCTTCCCTATTTTCATTAACTACTGTCATCAGGGTTAGGGAAAGGAATGAAACCTATGAATGTTCCAGGTGAGCTCATGACTCCTTCGAGTCAATTATGGAGCCTCGAGGTCACACAAATATTTCTCTGTGACCAACTCGGGCACTTTGATCTTTGGCACAACTCCTTTTTCTTTGCCCAAGTGACCGCAAGCCGTGACCTCGTGCTTATCTACATGAAAATTTAGGATTTCGCATTTCGGGAGTTTCCACTCCCCTTGATTCAAATATCCCGATGCGCGTTTCTGCGAAATAGCCCATCTGGATCAATGGTCAGATTTTCCTCGAATCTAATGGCCATGATCATCTCCTCAAACAAATTTGGCTGCATGTCACTCAATCAAGTGCCTATCTCTCTCAAGTCCCACTTTCCACATGACCCTCAACTATGATCGCGGACTTAAATTTCAGGCGCATCACGATTTCACGTTTCACGAGTTCACTTTGTGCTCCATGCTCAAACTACCCGGGTCACAAAATCACGATCCCTGGGATAGGATGACATGCGTCCCTCTAAAATGGTCGGCCCAGATTATTTCGCGAGTCCTCATCACTCTGCCCTTTGACCACTCCATTATGCGAGTCAGGGAAATGTTGATCCTGCGCCATGAGTCCTTCTCGATACCAACGGATAGGGTCGACCTTGAGATTTCAGACCCCTGTCTTATGCTAAACTTGGTGCAACTGTATGATCCCAATCACCCGATGGCCATCGATTCGCTCCATTCTGATGGATCTCCGTCGTTGAAAGTTGATCTTGCTCGCTCATTTGATTTGAGTTCATATCAGACCGCTCTGAGTGTTGCACTTGGTGCTTCCGACCATGGCCTGTGAAGATTACTTGAATGACTGGCTGAGGGATCAGCAAAACAAAAAGGATCAGCGATAGAGGCAAAGAGAGAGAAGTGATTGATTTTATGGAAAACAGAAATGCTTATGGTCGATACTTCTCAGGCAATTTGATAAGGAAAAATAGGTCGATTAAATGGATGAAGACAATAGAAGAAAACTACAAGCTAGGAATAAGATCCTGCAATTGGGTCTGCCAAAGGAGGAAGAATAGGAAAAATTACAGACCTAGGTGGAGACCACACCCCACAAGACTTTGACAAGTTTATGTGCTAACATTGGCTCCACAGGGGATGGAATTCTCCGTGCGAGCTGCCAAGAACAAGCAGTTCGAGTGCCTTAGCGTTGAGTTATGGAGTCTCCTATTAAAAACAAAATAAACATAAAATAGGAATGGTATTTATAATGGTAGGAATTTGACTGCAGATTTAAACAAAAAACTTCTTCAGGAAGTGCCCATTTACAGGGCCACTAAAAATTGTGTTACCCTCCAAATTCTACAATCTATAAGTGTTGTTTGGAAACGCTTCAAAAATCTTGAAGGGACCTATCGAAAGGGCTTCAAATTTACCATGATTTCCCTTGTATTCTTTAGGAGCATCCCATTTGAGTACTAGATCTCCCAAATGTAAGTCCCCTTTTCTGATTTTCTTGTCGAAAGTTTGCTTGATTATCTGTTGATGGCCATGCGCTCTGCCCATCACCTGCTCTCTAGTCTGTTGGACTTCTACCAGTTGATGAATTCCTCTGATCATATCGTTAGGATCTCCTTGGTAGTCCTGAAAGAATTTTTCCATAGGCAGGACGAGGTGAGAAGGAAAAACAACCTCAGTCTCATATACAAGTTAGAAAGGAGAGATACCCAGGGACCTCTTTGCTGTCACTCTATCAACCCATAGAGCAAATTTGAGCTTTGAGTCTCGTGCTTTCTTGGTGTCCTCTAACAATATTTTGATGATCTTTATCAGGATTTTGTTAGAGGACTCTACCAGTCCATTGCCTTGGGGATAGCAGGGGGTAGAGTGAATCAATGCAATTTCAAACTGCTCACAAAACTTGATCAATGGTTCGGCCTTCAAGGATGCAACATTATTAGTGGAAATTCTACTTAGACAACCAAACCTTGCCATAATATCTTCAAGAAAACCAATGATTACTTTGTGAGAAGTGCTCCTTGTGGGGATAGCTTCGTCCACTTGGTGAAATAATTTGTTGTATTTAAAATCCATTTGTGTTGACTACTTGAATCAGGATGAATTTCCCCAATAAAGTCTAGGCCCCACTGCTGAAAGGGTCCTAAAGCTAGTACCAAATTCAATGGTAGAGACTTGACCTGTTGCTTCCCAGAGAATTTCTGACATTTGATATAGGCCCTGATTTTCACACAGACGTAGGTGAATAGAGTAGGCCAGTAGTACCCATCCCTGAGAATTTTGTAGGCAGTGGTTTTCCAGAAGCGATTTCCCCCAGATAAGCCACTGTGGAAATCCAACATGATCTTTTGGGCCTCTGGTGGGTCTAAACATCTCAAAAGAACTCCTAGAGGGTATTTCCAATACAAGACCTGGTCAATAAGGCATTATCTATTTTTTTTGAGATTTAAGGCTCTTTCCTTCTTCCCATACCATCTGGAGGTCGGAACTCCTACAGAAAAAATATAATATCATTGTACCAGGCGCATTCTGCCAATTGAGGGTTGTCCCAAGGACCTCTATCAGGTAACTCAACCTGTTGATCTTCTGAGCAAGTGTTGATGAAGTTAACCCCCAAAGATTTGTAATTAGATTCAACCAACACCTTGGCTAAACCTTGGCCTTTAACTAGTTTGATGGGTTTTATTTCCTGATCAAATTCAAGGATTTTGGCAATCCACTTGCTCCTTCTCCTGTCTATGTCAGGCTGAATGAGAATGTCCTTCACAAAAGTTGAAGGAACATATGCAATGATTTTTTAATGCAGAACATAGACTCTGAAGGATTTAAGAGCTTTCACCAAGGCATAGGCCTACTTCTCCATGATGTCATATATGACCTCTGTGTCTCTTAGCACTCTACTGAAAAAGGAAATAGGCTGCTCGATCCCTTCAACGTTTTTATGCAATAAAATAGCTGCCACTGTATCAAAAGAAGCAAAAGAAAAAATCAGAAAATCTTTGGAGTAATTAGGACTGATAGCATAGGTGCCTCAATCAATGATTTTTTTATTTGGCTGAAGGATTCTCTGGGCTCAACAATCCATTTTACTTCATTCTCTTTCCTGAGTATGGCGGTGATATGTTTCACCAATTCAACAAAATTTGAAACAAACCTTCTCAGAAAATTAATTTTTCCCAAGAAAGACTGAACCTCCTTCTTGGACTTGGGAAGTGACAAGGCTTGAATAGATTCCACCCTGCTTGGATCGATCCTGACCCCCTTGGCTAATACAACATGTCCTAACAATTTTCCTTCCTGCATAGAAAATAAAGACTTCTTGGGATTTAGGGAGAGACCAAACCTTTTTCATTTTGAGAAGACCTTTCTTAGATGTTGACAATGTTGTTTATCAGATTTGAAGAAAACTGTTATGTCATCCATATAGATGACCACAAATTTATCTCTTTCTCCAATGAATGCGATGTACATGGCTCGTTGGAAGGTAGCTCCTGCGCTCATCAATCCAAAGGGAATTTTGGCATACATGAATGTACCCCAGGGAGTGGTGAAGGTTGTCTTTTCTCTTTCTTCAGGAAACAAATATCTGATTGTATCCAGAAAATCCATCAATCATGGAGATCCTGGAGGCACCTGTCACCCTATGCAATATGTGTTCCATCTTTGGAAAAGGGTAATTATCCTTCTTTGAGGTTTTGTTCAGATTCCTGAAATCAACACATAGTCTGATTTCTCCGCTCTTTTTCCTTATTGGAACCAAGTTGGCCACCCATTTAGAGTATCTCAAAGGGAAAACGATCTGAGCGTCCAAAATCTTCTTCTCCTCTCTCTCCATGATAGGCAATAACATAGGATTTATCTGTCTTAACTTATAACTAAATGTTTTGGCCTCCTCTTTCAATGGGATCGTATGCTCAATGAAGCTGGTGTCATATGTTTTGAGGTCTTCATAGGTATAAGAAAACACATCAGCAAATTCTTTTAATAGCTCAGTATACTCGGCTCTCTATTCCCTTGACATGTTGCTTGACAACTTGACGAACTTTGGATCCTCCTTGGTACCAATATTGCATTTAACTACATCAACCTCCTCAGTTGGGCCTTTAAACTTTACTGCCACATCATTCCCATCGAAAAATATTTCTAATGGAATTAGTCCTTTGGGAATGTGGTTGCTAGGAAACTGAACAATATGGTGATTAAAAATTTTATTCAAAAATAATTCAAGGGGAGGGTCTCCTTCAGAATCATGGTCCTAATCAATGTGTAATGCAGAGAACTCATCAACTGACTCAAGAAATATTTCGATTTCAATATCATCCTTGAACACATTCGAATGATTGATATTATCAGGTACAAAGGGCCTCTATCTTATCTCAACATCATACATGAGCTTAGGTGGCAGTGGGACCCTGAATTGGCTCCATGAGATGGCCAGAGAATCAGCCATGACATTCTCTTCTCTTGGAATAATTGAAATGTTGAAAGTCGAGAAAAAACTGTCAATTAAGTCCCATACTTCATTTATGTAACTTTTGAGCTGAGGGTGTTTGTCCTGATAAATATTCTTGATCTGGTGGAGAATCAATTCAACATCTCCAAACATTGTTATCTCTTCAATTCCCATATCCTTTACATCCCTCAAACCCAAAACAAGAGCCTCATACTCCGGCACATTGTTGGTAGCTTCAAATTTTAGTTTATAAGACAAAGTTATGGCTTCTTGACAAGGTGACACAAAAACCACTCCGACACCAGCACCTTCCCTAGAAGAGGCTCCGTCGAAGAACATCTTCCATAAAGAATTTGTTGGAGGAGGTATTTCACGAAAAGAAATGGGTTGATTTCTGATTTCAATAGGAGCTTCAGGAGTATCAGTGAGTTTTAACAAACTAGATTCCAAATCAGTGTCAAGTGCAAAGATAGGATGATTAGTGGGGCCTGCTTCATCACTAATAATGTAGGCCAACTGAGCTTCTCTATATAGTCTCCTATTCTCCCCTCCGAACACTGGAATGGTAACATATGTGAGGTCCATATGCAAGGTTCCCCCAAGTATTTTTATCCAATATCTTGACAAGAGCATGCCAAATTTGGGAGGAACATCATCCACCACGATATCTATGCCCACGCTCTTCATGGGTAGTTGAAACAAGTTCACGACGAGATCCTTGATGACCCCAAGACATTGCACTCTCCTTGAATCAAAATAATACAAATCATGATAAGCCTTTGTGATTTCTAACCCGAGTTCTTCCATGACAGTTTTGGGCATAAGATTATGAGATGCCCCTGAATCCATCAAACATTTATGCAACACCTTATCATGTATGTTCAGTGATGTATATAAGCGAGGGGGTGAATCATCTCTATATTATACCATAGGACCTAATATGACTGTTGTCTTTTCATCTTGAAGATTTACTGATTATGTGGAATGGCAAGATGGCTCAGACTGCAACAGCTTAGAGAGAGCTTTTTTGAAATCTTCATGCTTGACTAGCTCTGAAAGGGGCACAAGGATTCTAATCTTTTGAATTTCGTGCTCAAAGTTGAATGAGGAAAGGGGCTTCAAAACTTCTCTCACTTCCAGGATAGGGTCTTGGGGTATCGATGAGGGGTTCTGAGCTTTCTTTTATTTGTTGTTATTTGTTGCATATTTAGCAGGATTCTCTGCTTTGGAAGGTTGATCAGGAATGTCAGACATCCCTTCTTTCTTCTTAGACATGAGATTGTATTTATTGGGACTACTATTGTCCTTCTCACTCTCGCTTAGATCATTTATTTGACTGTTCATGAGGGATTCCTCGTATGAAAATTGATTCAAATGGGGAAATGGGGAGGTGTCTCCCAGACAATGGATCTCAGGATCAAGCTCTTCTTCCTCCCTCTCTTCATCAACAACTAGGTTATATTGGAGAGGTGTTTGGATTTTCTGATCATCCCTCTCTCTGTTTCTGGGTTCTCTCGAGAGTATTTGAGGGGCATTGTTTGGTCTTCTGAAGTTGGTTCTATTATCAACATTTTGGACATTCTTATAACCTTGCTTCCCTTTGAATTTCATCTTCTCCATTTTTGCAGACAGAGACTTCACCATCTTGGTCAATTCATCTACTTGAGAGTGAGATGTAGAAGAACTAGAGGTTGAGGCCTCAAATCTCCCTCTCCTTATGTCTCTGTCGTATTTATTCCTAAGTCTGTCAACTGCCAATACATTGGATTCTACTTCTAGGGCTGCATCTTTCATATGAGCCAAGGAAGTAGCTCTTCTTTCTCTCAATAGGAGGCAAAAATCAGGGTCAAAAGCACTAGCATAAGTAATTTTGGAAGCCACTATGGCATCCATTATGTTCCTAGGATGATTGGCACATGCCATAGGAATGATAGGTGGAGGAGAACTAGGACAAGAAGGGGTTCAAATATGGGGAGACTGGAACTGAGCTTCCGAGAGGAAAGGGAAACAACAGAGGATTTGGAGAAAAGGCTATCGGGCTTGAAGGAAAAGAGGATTCCCTTTCTTAAAAATCAGTAACTCTAACAGGAAGAGGAGTAATAAAACCTGGAGTGGGAAAAAATTTCGAGGTTTGGGGCCTATACCAAGGTACAACTATAGGGCAGAGAGGAGTGATAAGGATTTCTCCCTCCAAATCTAGACCAGGAGGGGAAAACTCAATAGGAATACTCCCAAACTTTAAAATTTGCGAAACTCCAACATACGGTATAATAGGACAATGAGAAGTAGATATTGGAGTTTCTAAAGGAGGACAGTGAAAATCATCAGAAATACTTGGTTTAGCAGAAGAAGTACCTTCTCAAGGGGCCTTTCCCTTTCTGACAATTTTCTCTGGGTCAACTTCAAGTGTTGCTAAAGGCAGTTGTGGAGTAGACCTCGTGTGTCTTCCTCTAGAAGCCATAGCTAAAATAGTGGAGTCACCATTGGATTCACATCAATGGAGTCACCACAGTGGAGTCTCTAGGTGCACAATTGCAATATTTGATGTACTAAGTTCTGCTGCACCTTCAAAACTAGTAAGCTTTGTCGTTCAATCCCAAGGAAAATCTTCAATTTTGTCCCCGACAATGGCGCCATAAATGTTAGCACCAGAAGTCACCTCTAGATTGTGGTAGAGGTAAGCCTAGTACCCATCAGTTTTATGTCACAGGTTGGTTACAAGAGGGTCAAATGGGCACAGTCTCAAGAAAATACAATCTTAACTCGGAAAACTAGGCTGATATGCACAAGCAGGTGAGGTCTTGGTTTAATTTCAGTCAGTAGGTTGTGGTAAAGGTGACTAGGAGGAAGACTTTGGTGAGAAAATGTAGAGGTATGTCGAAGACATCATGTTTTCCAACATCCCAGTAGGAAAACTTAAACACAAGATCTACTTGAATTCAAATCTCAAAGGAATTGAAAGGAATTATAACGGTGCTATAATCAAACTTTCATCACAATGAAGGAACAATAATTCAAGTGAATCGATCAATCATGAACTCTTTCAGTATTAGAGGGAAACAAGAGAGAGTAAGAAAGTTGAATTTCATTAAACAATAAATCTCAAATTACAAAGCATAACCAGAGAACCAAAGTGTTCATTAAAACTTTACAAATCGGGAGCTCTTGCTCTACCATCGACCATAACAAAATATCAAAACTGAGTATTTATACTCATAACAATACGCCACCATGAGAGATGTGACCTGGCTATTACATTCAAAGCTTTGTGCATGAATTTTTCTCTATTAGGTTGCACTTTCATTCTATTGTCAGAAGCAAGATCAAATCAGTATGGGCTTCACACGAAAATCCATGGCAGGGGAACTTTCGGCTGACTGTCTTCCCTCCACGGCCAGTTTTCAATGCTTTCTATTTAAGTGGTGAAATGAGGTTTCAACCACCTTCCCTATTTTCATTAACTACTTTCATCAAGATCAGGGCGAGGCCTAACACCCATGAATGTTCTAGGTGAGCTCAGGACTCCTTTGAGTCAATTCTGGCACCTCGAGGTCACGCAGATATTTCTCTGTGACCAACTCGAGTGCTTTGATCTTTGGTGCAGCTCCTTTTCCTTCACCCCAAGCGACCACGAGCCGTGACCTCGTTCTTATCACCACGAAATTTTGGGATTTCACATTTCAGGAGTTTTCACTCCCCTTGATTCAAATATCCTGATGCTTGTTCTCGTGAAATGGCCCATCTGGATCAATGGTCATATTCGAAAACGGGGAGAATTTTTGGCGTTTAATGGATGCGAATCAAAAATTGCTCATCGTTTTGTCAATGACAACAACCAAATTCAACTTAATTCTCTGGTGTCGAGGGTGGTTGTCGCTGGTCGATGGATGCTTGGTGCACTGATCTACTTCAGCTAGTTGTTCCCTCTTTTGTTTTCAAACAAAGTGCTTATTTTGTATTGCCCAAATTGTATTTTTAAATGCACAAATGGATTCAACACTCTAAAAATCCTTCATAAATTATCAAAGTATTTTCAATATATAAATATCATCATTGGTTGCCTACATTAAATTAGTGAGAGATTCCTTACAAGATTTCAACATCTTCTTTAGGTTGGTAGATCTCTATCCCTCTTTAAACACGAAGTATAGTATTATCTAGTGATTCAAGGCCTTGAAGTAGGCATTGACTATTGAGTAATGAAGAAATTATTCTACACTCTTATCTCAAAATATTCTCGTGGAATTCCTTCACTTTACCTACTTATTCCACTTAAACCTCTATTAGAAACTATTCTTGCAAACCCTAGTTAATGTATATCAATCCATGCTTTTGATTCTACACCACAAATCTTGTACAGATCTTCTTCTTCCTATAGAGGATTGAGAAAATAACCATGTTTTTTTATCGATCTTCTTAGCCATTGCTACACCCCTTTCAAAGATCATTTACCCAATGATACATCGTCTATTGCACATGCATGTCTGATATTTGGAAATAAAGAAGCTTCTCAACCATATAACACCCAACAACTCAACTAGTAGTCACAATGGACATCTCATTCTTGATAGAATATTAATTCAATAGATGGAAATTTTTTATCCCTTGATCAATGCATTGAACAACAATACTCTCGAGTTATGATTGTTTATACAAGTATTGGTTCATGTATTGAAGACTTGCAAAGATATCTTACTCTCTTACAAGCTTCTACACTCAAAATTTTTGGAAAACACAAATGCCATCTTAAGGAACTCAACCAACTTCCCCCTTAGATTGAACTCTTTGATCTTCTCCAAATCACTTCTTCAACACCCTCTTCATCTCCCAATCTTTCCATCTCCAAAATGATGAAATTAACCTTCGTAGAAGATGCAATCCCAAAATTGCTACATAAAAACATAGTGAGTACACCAAATAAATCCTTGAAGCCTCTCAGAATACTCATTACTCATTCTTATGTAACACATCTTCTCAATCTTATTACTAATACCCCAACTCCTCCTCTACCCCTCTTTTTTTTTTGTCTAGATTATGTATAGTGCTACGAACCTCTATCCAAATGGAATGACCAACTTAGAAATATCCAAAATTCCTTCACATGGGATGATGATGACATTGTCACCTTTGGTACACACGACTTCATAGGTATACTATGTACTCACAGGGAAACCAAACTGTTGAACTCAAATACCTTGCACTTCTATTGATTTCTTAGGCACAACTATTACCAATGGGTTCATCCTTGACCAAGGTCGCACTAATAAAATCCTTCTCAAAGCTTTGAATCTATGGGTGTGTGACACAAGTGTTTTCAATAAATATGTATTAACTTATAAAGGATACCTATATGTTTTAGGATATTAGATCTTTCCCTTTCCAAAGACTCATTTCCTCTTAAGTTTACCATTTCCAATTGGAGAAAATGTCACAACAAAGACCACTCAATTTTTCCAATGGCAAAAGATTGTTCATGATTGTTGATTTGCTATTACAAAGTTATGCATCCATCACAAAACTATATCTAAAATATTACAAAGCTATGCATCCATCACAAAACTATATCTAAAATACAAAAAGAAAAGTTCAAAACCTTTGATTGTAAATCATTTTGTGTTTGCACTGACTTTGGTTGTCATTGTTCAAAAAAGGATTAAAAAAAGGCGTTGTCTAAACATTCGACCTTTTGAACTTTTGAACTTGAATTCGACGAAACAAATTTCGATGAAATCGTCATTTTTCAACTGTTTAAATTGCAGTTTTGAATTCATAAATGGATTCAACACCTTGAAAAACCCTTGTGTCACTCCAAATATCGAGAATCAATCACTCAAATCTGGAGTTCCAACAATTTTTGGTCATATTTCTAATAAATTTGATCGAAAAATATGCTCATAAAAATGCCAAAAAGTCGAACATTTAGACTACACGTTAAAAATATCTAGTGCTCTTTTTTTGATGGGCCATCTCATCAATTTTGTCATTGATTCATTCATTTGACTCAGAAAGTCTCCCGCCTCTTCTTGCCAGTAAGGAAAACATTATTTAAACATTGATTCCTTAACTATTACATAGGGAAATATAATGTTTCCTTTGCAAAAAGAAAGGAGATTTCACTCATAAATGTCCCAACAAAGCCTCAATACTCTAGTTCTTCTATGACAATTGGAACTCATGGGATTATGTTGACTATGATCATGAATTCGATGATGAATGTTATGAGATTTATTTAGATATTAACTGAGATACAAATGCAGAAAAAGTTCCAGAAGAAACAACATTTCATCAAATTCAAGAATTGGGAATCCTTGTTCACAATATTTTATCACACTTGTTAGTTCACTATCTCTTAATGTCTAGGACCAACTGCATCAATCATCAATGGTCTTAACGTGAGTTTATTCATTTCCCCAAATTAACTTTTTATGATCAATCAATCACCCTAATCACAATAAGTTATGATCACAATGTCAATGTGATTAGAAATATAAGAGATCCTTGAAATTGCATTTCATTCTTACTATAATTATTTATGGCATTTCTATTTATGAAGGATTATCAATAAAACTTCATTCTTCTCGTTGTTGAAGGAAATTTGAATGATATGATCTTCATAGTTCTCAAATTTTGGTTGTATGTTCTCATCCTTATTTTTATTCAATCTGATTCATCTCCAAGTGTTTGTTGAAAATATTCATGTTGACACTCACTCATTCAACAATTCTTCTGCTTGAACAATTTTTTTCTTCATCAACTCTTTCACTAGAATTTCCTTCAATCAATTTTTTTTAATGAAGCTGATATTTATTCAATTAATTCCCTCAATATTTTTTCCTTTTTTTTCTAAATAAGAAAATTCTACATTACTTAGAACAACTCACCTAACCTTTATTTTGAATTCTATTTGGTGCAAGAAGGAAATTTTTGTGTTCGATTTTAGTTTTGGAACATCATATTGGTAAACGTCTTGAGATTCCTTTGTAATGTCTCCATTACCGACAACTCCATAAAATTCTCTCTGATACCACTTTGTAATGTCCCCATTATTAGGGACTCAACAAAAATCTGCTCTGTAATGTTTCCAGCCCTGAGCTGGCCTCGCCGCATAGAATTATAAATTCTGATATCATTACAATAAATAATGAATTATGCATCTGAACAGAGTTAAGCAAAATTAATAACAACATGCATGCAACAACAACAATTCATAAATATATAGAATTTAACAACAGAGGTTCCATGACAGAAAATCATAATTGCACACACATAGTAATTGAAATAAGCACATGAATGACACATATCTTAGGAAATAAACACCAACTTCATGTACACCTTCCATGTTCCTCCCAAACTTAGAATGCATTGTTCATAACCTTCAACAATGGGTCACCCCCAAGATGGGGCTAAATTCCACCAGGGTAAAGGTTTTCTAACCCAGGCTAAGGTCTCTTTAACAACATATAAACTCAGACACAGGTGCCTAATCAAACGAAAAAACTACAGTCTCTCATTCCCCACATGCATGTCCCACCACAGGAAGTGTGCCACTTCTCTTGTCAATAGTCCTTCGGCTGCCCCACTTCCCTTCCGAAGCTTCAATAATAGGTTGGAATTCTCAGAGCCCTGTAGTTGTAGTTTGGCACCTTGGGAAATCAATTCCCAACAGTTATCTCACCTGAAGAAAACGCTCACGGGCCTGGCAACCTGCTTCTTCCGCTCCACGGGCCTGAAAACCTGCTTCTTCAATCCAACGGGCTTGACAACCTGCTTCTTCAATCTAGCTCCCAAGCTAACTAGTACAAGCACAGGTTTCTCGTTACAGTCTTGTATTGTTCGGTACGATTCACAAATCCTTGTACAGGCTTGATCTTTTGATCCAATATGCACACTGAATGCACTTGAAAGTCACCTTCCTGCTCCACCTGAATCACATTCCAATCAATGACATGATTAGCATCAGGTATGTACTTTTTAAGCAATGAAACATGGAATACATTATGAATACACATTGATGCAGGTAAAGAAATCATGTATTCTACAGGACCAATCCTTTCTAGGATTTCAAATGGCCCACAATAACGAGTTGTCAGTTTTGAGCAATTTCCCAATTTCAGGGAACTTCTCTTGGCATTTACTTTTAAGAAAACATGGTCACCCACTTTAAATTATCTATCGGTTATGTCTCTATCAGCATCGCTTTTCTTCTTGTCCTGGGAAGCTTTTAAATTTTGTTTTATTTTCATCACTTTCTCTTCCATTTCCATAAGTAATTCAAGCCCAACCACTGCTTTTTCTATGGGGTTTTCCAAACTCACCGGTGTGTTTCACTTTTTGCCATACAAGGCTTCAAATGGGGTCATCTTTAAGGATGCTTGATACTCATTGTTATAAGCAAATTCCACCAAATGCAAGTAATCCTCCCATTTTGATGGTTTATCCATTACATGCGTCCTCAACATATCTTCAATCACTTGATTTACTCTCCCTATTTTCACATCCGACTCTGGAGGATTGGTCGTGCTAAAGTTCAGTTTGGTTCCAAATCCTTTGAATAACCCTTTCCAAAAATTTGAGGTAAATTTTGGGTCTCTTTCATTCACAATGGTCTTGGGTATACCATGTAGTCGAGTAATTTCCCTTGTATAAATATCAACAATGTTGGTTTCCTTGTGTGTGAGCTTTATTGGAATAAAGTGGGCAACTTTAGTAAGCTTTTCCAACACCACCATGATGGAATCATGTTTCTTTGTTGTTCTGGGTGTATTGGTTATGAAATCCATTGTTACAACTTCCCACTTCCACTCAGGAATGGGTAATGGTTGTAGCAGACCAGTTGGGTGTTTGTACTCATCCTTGACTATTTGACATTCCAAACACTTGGCAATAAAATTCACAACATCTTTCTTCATCCCTGACCAATAATATTGGCTCCTGGCAGCTGCAATAGTTTTATGGTAACCCGGGTGCCCAACATAACGCACATTATGCATTTCCTTCAATATCATATTTTTCAATTCTTGAGAATTTGGCACATAAATGATGCTCCTGTACACGAGAATTTCATCTTTTTCTAACTTATATTCTTCAATTTTCTATTGCAAAATACCTTGCTGTAATTTTGTCTTTATTTACATGTATTGTAAATCTGACTTTGTAGCCTCTAATATTTTTTCTTTCAAATCTGATTGGTACATGCTAATGGTTGTAACATGCATCTCGTGCACCCTCATGTTGAGTGCATCAAACACCATGTTCTCTTTACCTTTGATATGCTTTATATCAAATTCATATTCACTGAGGAAATCTAACCACCTGTTTTCTCTGGAATTTAGAGTTGGTTGTCCAAACAAGTATTTCAGACCACTATGGTCTGTCCTTAACTCRATTTTGTTTTCCATGAGGTAGTGCCTCAACATCTTCAATGCATGCACTATGGTTGACAACTCCAAATCATGAGTAGCATAGTTCCTTTCGTGCTCCTTCAACTTCCTTGATTCATAGCATACCACATACCCATTATGACTAAGGACTCCATATAGTCCTTCTTTACATGCATCAGTGCATACAATGAAATTTTGATTTGGATCAACAATCCTTAATATTGGAGAACTTGTTAATAATTGCTTTAATTATTCGAAACTCCTTTCACAATCCAGTATCCACTCAAACTTCACACCTTTCTTCTGTAACGAAGTAATTGGGTGTGCAATCTTTGAGAATCCTTAAATAAATATCCTATAAATAACYTAAAAGGCCCATGAATGATCTCACCTCTGAGGCATTCCCTGATGTTGGCCATTTTTCAATGGCCCTTACTTTTATGGATCCACTGCTATCCCTTCCTCTGAAAGGGTATGGCCCAAATAATGAGTTTGCTTCTAGTAGAATAAGCACTTTCTCATTTTGGCATACAATTGATGCTCCCTCAATACTTGTAACACCATTATTAAGTGTTTTTCATGCTCTTCCTCAGACTTAGAATATATCAAAATATCATCCAAGAAGACAATGATGAACTTATCCAAGTAATTTATGAATAATATCATTCAAGAGACACATGAAGACATCTAGTGCATTTGACAACCCAAATGACACCACTGTGAACTCATAATGGCCATACCTTTTTCTATAGGTAGTCTTGTTGATGTTTTCTTCTCTAATTCTTACCTGATGATAGCTTGAACTAAGATCAATCTTTGAGAATATTTTTTCATATTTTAGCTGATCAAAGAGGTCATCTAACCATGGAAAAGGATACTTGTTCTTCACAGTTACCTTATTCAACTGCCTGAAGTCTATGCAAAGTCTCAAAGTTCCATATTTGTTCTTCACAAATAATACCGGGGAACCCCAAGGTGACACACTTGAGCGTATGTACCCCTTTTTCAGAAGCTCTTCCAATGTCATTTGCAATTTCTTTAGCTCTGGTGTACTCATCCTCTAAGGATTCTTAGATATTGGAGCTGCTCCTGACACCATATTGATGGAGAAGTCAATATCTATGTTGGATGGAAATCCTGGTATTTCCTTGAATACATCTTCAAACTCTTTTAGGACTTCATAATCTTCAATATTTGATACCTTATATTTAGGTATCTCTTCCATTTGTGCTACAAATATTTGACACCCTTTCCTGTAACTCTTCTTTAGTTACAAGGCTGGAATTTCTCTGAGGGTTACTACTTTGGGAATTCCTTACACTATCCTTAAATTCCCTTTCTCATCTAAGCAAGTAAATGATTTATTATAATAGTCTAGGACAACATGATATTGGTCTAACCAATCCATACAAATTAGGAAATCATAGGAACCTAAAGGTATGATGTTCAATTCTACCTTGGTGCTCAATCCGTTCATGTCCATTGGGCATGCCTTAACCATCTCAGTAATTTTCCTTTTAGCGCTTTTGGATAGTTGCACCAACCAAGATTTTCCAAGCTTGCTTCTTGGAAAATGAAATCTTTCCATTGTCTTAGGATCTAGATAACTATGAATAGATCCTAAATAAATTAGGATAGAAATGGGTTGGTTGGTAATCTTACCTTTCACTTAATCCAGATGTGACTAGAACTCATCTTGCTTGTTATCCAAGGTTGTATATATCCTAGGTACATTTATTCCTATGTCCCCCATTGTATCAGGTTGCTATACATTGTGAACAATCCTCACTTTTTCACCTCTATGAGGACACTCTCAGTACATATAATTTCCCTTACAACCCCAACATTGGATAGGTGGTTGCCTTGGCCTTTTCCCCAATGTTTTGGTCATTCTGGGTTCTTTAGAAACTATATGTCCATGAGTATTATTTCTGATGAATGGTGGCTTAATCCCCCTCTTCTTCTAGTCCTTCATACTTTTATTTTTGTCTTCCCACATCCTTTGGAAAGTTGGTCTTCCTTTATGTTGATCATAAAATAATTTAGCTCTCCTTATAGTTTTCTCTAGTGTCTTGGGATCACCATATTGTATCTTATCACTGGTAAAAGATGCCATCCCACTCAGGTACCTTTGAATATTAACTTGTTCATCTTTGATGAAAGAAACATATTTCAACAGCTTTAAAAACCTTCTCTCATATTCATCTATGGTCATATTCCCAAGCTTGAGTTCAAAGAACTCCTTCATTTTTCTTATCATAGTATCAATTAGTCAAGCATTTCTTTTGGAAATACCTCTTGAATGTTGAATTTTCAGTAGTCTAAGCTCAAGCATGAAGTTCATTCCAATTTTATCATTTTACTTGAACCATAGACAATTGTAGTTACACCATAAACAATTTGTTGTAGTAACCAAGATCACAAGAAGAAATACCATGCGCAAGTACACAAGAAGATGTTATAACCCTAATTTGCACCAAACATGCTTACCTAACATCAGGCCATCTCAGATTCCTTCTTTGCCAAAACATTGTTGAACAACTCTTCTTAAAAACCCCTTTTATAAAGGCCCACACACCCTGCTCCATTACTGCACGTGTGTACACGCTAGCTGACCCAAGACAACCTGCGTGTACCTACAAAAGCATGAAAAAAGGAAAGTTGTTGACGGAACACACAACTTTGGGTGAGTTAACTCAACCTTTCGGCCATGCATGGTTGAAGGTTCGACCAAATACCTAGCTTCTTCTAGCCTATAAACGAAGGGTTAGGGGTCGCATTTGGAAGAGGAGAATCATAGTAAAGAAACTATACTTGATTGCACATTCCCTTTGTCCCAACCTTTAGCCATCCTTGTGCAAAGAGAAATATAGAGCAAAGAAGTTGGAGGACAATTGAAGAGGAGCCCAGGATCAGGTTCGTGAAGTAGTGGTCGGCTTCATCATTGTAAGTTGATTTGTTGAAGTTAATAATAAAGAAGTACTTTTCCCATCCCACCATATGAGGTTTTCATGGTTTATTGCATACATGTTGATTGAATCTCTAACCCATTAATCTGTAGATAAAATGCATGTGGAGTTCTTTGTTTGTCTTGTGTGAACACAGATCAACCTTGGGAGGAGAGCTGCAGTAAAAGAGAGATCAAGCGTGAAGAAGGATCAATATCAAATGTTTGAAATAAGGTATTCTTACTTGATCTTCTTAACTACGTATTTGCTTGAGAATAATGGGGATTAGATCCGGGACGATGGTAGAAAGTAGGAATCTTTAGGTCTTTTTTGCATCCATGATAAAACCCTAAGTGATAGTCCGTAGAGGGATTTCCCACTCACAACAGAATTGGCAACCATACTGGGGACGATCTAGGGTTTCTAGGAATGTTTTGTCTGGGGTATTTTTAAGAACTGGTTTCATTTCCTTTTTTTTAAGTTTCTGCAAAAGTTTGAG
>ML795561.1:185372-197056 GCA_009831015.1 Picea engelmannii
TTGTTACTATCTTGCCCTGTGGAGACATTTACCTCTAGATTTGATTTGATCATTGTCTTATAAACAGACCCCATAGCCCAATGGTGATCTGAGAAACTCATCAACCATATCCTCATCTAAATATTTTCAAAAACCCCAACCCCATACTGTCATAGCTAGCCTAATATCTATTAAAACAGAGCTATATCATACAGAGAGATCCCTCTCTGAGTCTTGGAGGGCTAGATCCCAGACTCGAAGTGGTTTTGATGTTACCTCTGTGACTGCCTTACAACCTTGGGCAAAAATTACAGAGTGCTAACACATCCTTTCCTCTGACAAGAGTTATACCTCTCAGGTTTTTGGGTCTCTGTCATAGCGGTCAGTAACTTAGGTTTGATCACAACAATAGTTTTATTTTTCATTAAGAAGTTTTTCTTCAAAATTTTCTTTTATAGGGTTTTTATACAAGTGTGAGAGTCCAATTTTAATTTTATTGTGTGTGATTTTTAAAGTGACTCTTTACGATCTGCACTTAGGCCAAAAGTTTTCTTGGTTTTGACTTGTTGATATTTTTCCTTTTTTGCTTTGCGAGCATTCAAATAAAAAAAAATATTTTATTTCTTTGTTTGGTTAAAAAGTGTTGTTTTGCATTAGTAACCAAGGAAAAGACTTTTCTTTCATAAGTTCTTGATGGTTTAATTAGATCATAACTATCTCGTAGTCGAGTGAAATCCTGCTTTGAGTTTGTTGTTCAAAGATCTTAGAAAAAAATTTAAGTGTGAAAAGTTGTTTAAGATTTGAGTTAAGTGAAGGTATTTTGTTTCCAACTTTCTGTTTATTTTTGCTTTCATCTTTTAAACATCACTAGTTTCACTTTCATAACCTTTGACTTAAGACAAGCCATAAAAATTAACGCTAAATCTAAAATTCATTAGACTTTTATGTTTGTAGAGTCAACCAACTAGTTTAGGATTAACGCCTTGAATTAGGTTGGAGAGGAAACTCTTCAAGGCCATCAAAATCAAACATTGGAGTCTGAGTTAGGGAGTGTCAAAGTCCAGTATCGTGAAAGTTATCTGGGATCCCCCTCTAACACAGGGGCTAAACACGAGGTTGCGGGTGGAAAGGTAGTGAAGATAACCCCTCCAAAGCTGGACCAATCGTAGTGGAGAACACATATGGAGGGCTTGTCTTGGGATTCCATCGATTGCATTTTCCACGAAGCTTTGTGGGTCTCAAATCCGTTTGAGGTCTTCAGTTGTCTTTCGGATCACTTGCCTTCGATACCCTTGACAGTTTTCGGGCTCGATACCCTACTCATTGTGGTCTACCCGACTTTCGAATGTACCCACCTGGTGACTGTTTGTGTGTTGGCAACCTAGTTGACTATCTTTTTAGAGACATACACAGGTGACTGCGGGGGTATACCGCGGTACCTAGGATAGACATCAGGCCACGCTTTGTAGAGTATACCCGGAGGGTGCTTCTGTGTTCGAGTTTCACTTGCATCGGTAAGTTTCTCTAGTGTTGGTTGTTGTAACTGTTCTTCCAATTAGTTTAGTGTTTGCTTGTTTTATCTTGTAGGGAATTTTTTAGTGTGTGTTGTTTTTTGAACGAATAGAAAGCCCTAGGGTGTCTTTGATCTTCTCACACAGTGGAGGATCATAAGCTCCACCAATCACGAAGGCTTCTGGGCCTGTCACCGGTTACACTGGAGCCACCCTCGCCACCACTAAGGCGAAAGCTAGACCAACAAGGGTCTTTTGAAGGGACCAGGTCACAAGAAATTATGCCCGACCAACATCCGGAGGAAACGAATGTTTTAGACTTTGGAGAAAAATATCTTAGTCCACCTAAAACTCCAACCACTAATATTTCGACACCCATCATCGTACCGATTCACCCTTACGAGTGTCAGACAGTATCGCACACAACAATGGAAACAAACGCTGTCACTCCTTCTGGGAATTCTTCAATTTCCACTATTGTTGTCACCACAGGAGAGTTTCCACCTCCTAACCCACCATCACCAGTGTGAGCCACCATGGTCTCGACCACCTCTACCTCTCACAGTGGTCTGATCCCGTCTATGGCGGTGACCACAACCCCTTTCACACCAAGTGTGATAGGCCCTCCATTCTCATATGGGATGCCTAGCTTAGGTACAAGTCCTGTACTTTCCTACTCCACTTCACAGACTTTAGGTCGGGGGGTAGGGAGCTCTAACAATCCTCTGCAAGGCCACATGGGGGGCACTTCAGCTCCTTTTAATGCTTTCCCTTATGGGGGAGGTCATATACCTCCTTCGTCCCCTTCGCTCGGTGGCACCCACCAGCAATCCGTCGGGCCACCTACACACCATAGTTTATTTGGAGCAGGGAGTCAAGGAACACCTTCGCATAATATGCCGGTAGATTAGACACCATTTTCTTTGTTTGGTGTGCTTGGTAACAACACTTTCTCATTAGCTTCTTTCCCGACTGGGGGCAATCCCGGTTACAGACAACCTATTCCTATACATGGTACTATTCCTGCATAGGGGGCAAACCCAGGAACTTCTTCTGCAGCAGGGCCTTGGAATTCTTGGCAAGGATCAGTTCCCTCATCAGGAATGTCGATTTGGGGAAATTCTTTTCACAACCAACGGAACCCCGGACAAGGTACTATGCCTATCCCCATGGGATGAACATGGGGCAACCCTTCCCAAAGTCCTCCGAATGTAATGCATGCCCAACCGTCTACGTCCTATTTTGGGAATCAATTGATGATGTCTCCTCACACGCAGAACCCGCATGCTAGTCATGGCCATGGTTTTTACCAGAACCGAGGCCAACAGCCGAAATTTTCCTGGCAACCTGGTGCTAGTCAAACTCTAGGTCCCTTTTTCCATGGTTATCACCAACAACCCAAACTACCTTTCCTAGCAACCTTGCATTTTCCAGATTTGACGAGGTTGTTGAATGACCCTATCTGTCACGATCCGCTTTGGCCCCCTATGCCGATGAATTTGCCTTCGAACATACCAAATTTCGAAGCCAAGCCTAACGAAGATCCAGGAGATCATGTGACCACCTTCCATCTTTGGTGCTCATCTAACTCATTGAAAGACGACTCCGTACAGTTGCGATTGTTTCAACATACTTTCATTGGGAGTGTTGCGAAATGGTACATTGAGCTCGATCGCTCAAGATACTCTTCCTTCGGTGAATTAGCAATGGCTTTCCTAAACAATTTCCAATTACCTATGAGAAACGACGTTGGCACAAAATTGCTGGCCAATTTTGTACAGACAAAAGCGGACCATATCTCTTATCACATCCAAGAATGGAGATGTCGAAAGAGTTTAATTAAGGTGCCAGTCCCACCATCATTCCTGCTCAAGCGGTTTCTTAAGTCTTTGGTCCCACAGTTATCCAAAGACGTCGCGACGTTGGGAGTGTTTTCCGAAGAAGACGCCATCATGAGAGCTCAATAGCTTGAGCTAATCTATTCTCAATCTGGTTTATTATATGAGATCTTGCCAGATACGCCACACTCAATACTTGATAAAACTAGAGAGAGAGCTAGAACACATGCCGATGGTATTGTTAGTTTAGCACAAACAAAGCCCGTTGAGAAACTGACGAAGCAATTGCAACAATTGTCTATACAACACACAGTGGCCAGCCAAACTACTGTTTTGGTTGCTCCCCCTACTAAAACGTTGGATGTACACACAGTGCAATTGATAAATCCAAAGGCCACCCAGCAGCCTGAAGGAAAGAAAAAACAACGAAAGAAGGGTAAGGGGGATAAGAAACCCACTAATAATGTTGGCGGGGGAAACACTGAGAAATAGAAGGCAAGGTATCCGTGCAACCTGTGCGCTGAAGACCACCCAACCCACCAATGTCCGCGGCTTACAGAGGCCCAAAAGTTTGTGACACAGCAATAGTCTGTCATGTTAACCAATCCATTTCAGCATGGGCAAAACCTAACCCAAGCCTCTATAAGCACGAAAGGGGGCAGTCAAGGACCCTCTTCGTCTTTGAACAATCCCACATCCGTGAATGTGTATATGATGAAGGGTGATACTTTTATATCGACTAGATAACATGACTACAGTAAACCAAGAACTTATGAGAAGGGCAAAGAAGCCGAACTCCCATCTCTTCCTTTCCAGATCGAGAAGACTTTGGGCGAAACAATGACACGCATCCCAAAAGGTGTGTTCAAAAAAGATTCTCACAACCCAAACGCAAGGGCCGCCCAGAACTATTATGTGGTGGAGGATTTGTCTCAAACCCCTTGTGCGATGTCCTCTTTGGAGGTCCTCCAAAGCTGCCCTTCCCAGAGGAAAGATTTGTTAACCACTTTAGGATCTACCGAGACTTGTAATCCGGGTACAATCATGCTGGATACAACCGACTTAAAACCTCGTCTGCCTTACCACATAGAGTTTCAGATAGTAGTGGCTCACCCCACCAAAAAATTTACTCGAAATATTTTCCGCACGGTGGTTGATGAGGGTGCCTCGACATACGTTATGTCATTGGCATGTTGGAAGGCCATTGGCCAGCCCGTTTTGTCTCCGTCACCTACTCTTCTCACTGCTTTCGAAGGTTGTTCGTTCTGACCACATGGTATCATTCCCTCTTTCCCCATGCAGTTAGGAGGGAAGACCGTGTGCGTCGAGGTAGAAGTAGTCGACGCGTCCCTCGACTACAATCTATTGTTAGGAAGGAGTTGGACTTATGCCATGCAAGCAGTGGTTTCTACAGTTTTCTGGGTCTTGTTGTTTCCACACGAGGACTAGATTGTGACCATTGATCAATTGTCTTTCTCCAGACCTGAACCTTCATTGGGGGTGTCCGCGGTCCCGATGATTGATAATCCTCAACTAGGCGTAGTCAACGTAGGGGTTGGTTTGTGCCCATCTTTGATGGGTACCATCGATTACTCGCCCCCTCAAGGCGATGTCAAGTTCATATCTGACCACCATAAGGTTGAGATTTTCCAAGTTTCGTTGTTTCGCATGACTTACCTCAACGATCTGTGGATACTTGCTTCCCCATCGGACACAATGGATGGGATAAGCCACCCGGGCATGTCCATGCCCTTGTCCGCAGCTGAAGTAGCGTACTCTTTAGTCAAGCAAGCTTCGGCCAACATAGATCCAACTCTTGCACAAGAGTTAGATCCGCCTCTAGACCCTATTTGGGCTCAAGGTTCCCTCGTTGACACCGATTCTTTAGACTTAGTCTTTCCCTCTGACGAAATCGTAATTGAAGCAATGACTAGTCCAGACAAACCCTGGGACGATCTCCATCATAGATCATACTTCCTTCCAGAGTTAAACAGAATCGAAGCTGAAGAATTCACCTTGACTATGACTGGAGATAGGTCTTGTCCTATTAATCCTTTGGCTACACATGAGGTTTATGTCGAGGGTAATATGGAAACCATCACTGAAACCATACCAATCAATATCTCCAGAACTCTTGGCGTCGTGGAGAATGTTTTCGTCGGAGCTGACTGCTCCCCCAGAGAGATTCAAATCTACACATATCTATTTAAATAATTTCGCGACGTTTTCTCCTGGTCTTAAGAGGAAATGACAAGCATCGATCCAAAAATACTTGAACATGAAATCACAACTTATCCAGATGCCAAGCCTTCTCGGCAGAAGCTTCGTCCAGTTAATCTGAGAAATTTCACAACCATTAAGGTTGAAGTTGAAAAAATGCTAAAATCCGGTTTTATCTATCCTATCCATTTGACCCAATGGCTGTCAAATCCTGTGTCGGTCAATAAGAAACAAGGCACGATTTGTATATGTATGGAATTCCATGATTTGAATAAGGCTTGTCCAAAAGATAATTTTCCCACACCATTCATCGACTAGATAATTGATGAAATGTGCAGGTTGCGAGGCCTTCTCTTTCATGGACGGTTTTTCGAGATATAATCAAATACAAATCAAACCCGAAGACCCGCACAAAATGAAATTCATTTGTCCATGGGGTACATTCGTGTATCGTAAGATGCCCTTTGGTCTCAAAAATGTTGGCGTGACCTTTCAGCGAGCCATGTCTTTTACTTTCCATGATATCAAGCATATAGTCGAGGCCTATTTAGATGATTTAGCATCTCGATCTTGCAAGAGAATGGATCATCCCACACACCTCTAACTTATATTTGAGCGATGTCGCTACTTTCAGATTCGCTTGAATCCAAACAAGTGCAGCTTTTGCGTAACATCAGGACGTTTGTTAGGTTTCATAGTGTCAACATCAGGGATCATGTTCGATCCTCTCAAGGTTGAGGCAATAATTCAGTTGCCTCCCCCACGCACAATCTTTCAACTTCAGAGTCTACAGGGAAAGGCAATTTTTTTAAGACGTTTCATCGCTAACCATGTTGAGATCACAAAAAAATTTATGCGCTTACTGAATAAATACATTCATTTTTATTGGGATTATGCCGCTCAACGCTCTTTCGAAGCATTGAAACATGCCCTCACAACTGCCCCTCTGCTTCGGCCACCTAACTATAATAAAGATTTCTTATTATACCTAGCTACAACAGAGTCAACCATCGGCATGGTCTTAGTCCAAGAAGATGATTTGTTCTCAGAATATGTGATCTATTACCTGAGCCGAGGCCTAGTCAGACTGGAACTCAATTATTCTCATATCGAAAAACTTGCGTTGGCAGCAGTCCATGTTGTTCAACGGTTCCGTCATTATGTTTTGTTTCACAAGACCACCGTCATTGTTGTTGTGAATCCATTCTAGTACATGTTGACATGACAGGTAATAGGCGGAAAAATCATGAGATGGATAGTCGTCCTCCAGGAATTTGACTTAGATTTTGTTTCAGAGAAATCCAAAAAGTCACTGGTCTTCGCAGAACTTATTTTGGAACTTCTGGTTGAGTCAGGTGATGTTGTGCCCGAAGAGTCACCTATCAGAGGAGATATGTTTTTTATCACATCTTTGGATCCCTGGTACAGAGATATACTTATCTATCTCTAGACTTTGAAGTGCCCCACCTCTCCTTCTCGGGATGAGTGTCACCGTATACGCCATCAGGCCAAGAATTATCTCATACTCAATGATACATTGTATCAAAGAGGTGTAGATTGAATCCTGCACCGATGTCTCACTCACGAAGAAGAAGTTATCATGCTTAACGATTTCCATACTGGAGCATGTGGCGGTCATTTGTTTGGGTTGGCAACATCCCAAAAGATTTTACGAGCAGGTTACTTCTGGCCGACACTAATCAAAGATTGTATCGAGTCGATCAAGAAGTGCCACTCGTGTCATATCTTCTCTCGGAAGATGAGGGCACATCCTACTCCCATGTTTCCTGTCATCACAGTTGGTCCCTTCACCAAGTGGGGGATTGATTACACTGCATGCAACCCTCCTTCAGTAAGGGGGCACCGTTATATCATTGTAGCCATAGACTACTTCATGAAGTGGGTCGAAGCTATGCCAATGTTTAAAGATGATGGAGAGACTGGGACTCTCTTTTTATTCAACCAGATAATAGAAAGGTTTGGCATCCCAAGAGAGATTGTCACTGAACATGGCAGTCACTTTTAGAACCAGATTATAACCGAGTTAAAATCAAAGCTTGGGTTGCAGCAAGAACATTCATCACCCTACTACCCCCAAGCAAATGGTCTGGTGGAATCTGTAAATAAATCTATTAAGACCATCCTACAGCGAACTATCAACTCAGCCAAGTCAAATTGACATTTGATGTTATACTCGGCATTATGGGATTACCGAACATCTGTTAAGACTGCAACCGGTTTCTCACCTTTTCAACTCGTTTACAGGCTGGAAGCAGTCTTGCCTATCGAATGTTAGATCTCGTCCCTAAAGTTGGCAATACAATTATTGCCAGACACTTCTCCACTTGAAGAGCGGTTATTATACCTTGAGTGACTCAATCAGCAGCGTCCTGATGCAGCCCTTGTCAACGAGGCTCACAAACATAAAGTCAAGTGTCATTATGATTGGTCCATTCATCCTCGTATTTTCTCTGAAGGCTACCTTGTCCTGGTTTATGACCAAGATAAGGACCCCCTAGGGGCAGGAAAATTCAAACCCATGTGGTTCAGACCTTTCGTCATAAAATAGGTTCTAAAAAAGGGTGCTTATTGTCTGGTTGACTTTGAGGGAAATGCTTTGGCAGAGCCTAGAAATAGGCTCTACCTCAAGAACTATTACTCATAGGTATTTCACCATGGGTAACTCTTTGTAACATATGTATAGTCTTTGTACTATTACTTTCTAGTTTATTTTAGTATTATGGATGTGTCATTTTTTATGTTATCTTTCATCACTGTGGCAGATGTCAAGTGAACCTGAGGTGTTCATTGGATATGTAGACGTTGCTAGACAACACACTCAGAGGCTTGCCTCCACAGCTAGGGTAATTGTTACACCTCGAGGCCAATTATTATCTTCCGGAGGTATATGCTTAGGTGACACCACAAACAATGTCGTCGAGTATAGTGCAGTTATTGAGTTGCTTCGTGACGCCCTGTCATTTGGTATCTCTCATCTCCGGGTCTATTTAGATGCTTAGTTGGTTGTGTCTCAGTTAAATAGAGTCTACCATGTTCATGATCCGACTTTACACCAATGATTCCTTAGGGTACGTCTCTTAGAACGAAACTTTGATTATATTACATATTTTCATGTTCCTAGGAGATTAAACCAAATTACAGATACTCTAGCTAATCAAATTTTAGATTGGCATCTCGCACACATATGAAAGGACGCACACATAAACATGTAAATACATTTTTAAAGGAAAATATGATCCATACAACACAAAAAGACATAAAAATCCATATATAATATCATAATCATCAGAGTACATAGGTGGACGCAAGCGCCTCAAAAGTATGACCAATAATGAGTCATGGGGCTTATGCCCTCAAAAAATATATACAAGTAGTGCTCTTGGCACGTGAAAAGTCTAGACTAACTAAGGTCAGGGCCTATAGGCCCTGTTGTAATGATCAACAATGTTTACCAAACGCCAAAACAATCAGACCCACATTTGTGGTGCCCCCACTACATGAGGCTGCATTGATGGTGGCAGATCCTCAATCTCTGCCATAGGGACTGTGCGGGTGAGCGAGGTAAAGTTTCACTCGACTCGTCTCAAAACCCCCTCAGCCTCACTGGCTGGAAGCTCTCTTGCTGTTGTTGGTCCCCCTGCGGCGGGAAGTGCGGCCCTTGGCCAAGGACGACGCTTGTTCCTCGCATAATCAACAGGTCGCACTAGTCCCACATATGCACACAATAAACACATATCCATCAAATACTCTGGTATAAAAAAATGATATATATAAAAAAAAACATAAAAATTACATGTTTCACAAAAAAAAAAAAATGAACAAAACAACGATGCAAACTTACCCATCTCTCCTCGCTCCTCACTAGGAGGTACTGGTATCTCAGGATCTCTCAAGAAATCAATCCCAACATAAGAGTAATTCTCTATGACTGGGATCTGTCGTGACAACCAAGCGAAGAAATCATCATCAAAGGACTCATTGGTCCTTCCACCACCCTGTCGTGGTAGTAACATTGCCCATCTGCAAACCATAGGAAGAGAGGCCTGATGTCCTCGTACCACCACTTGAGGACTAAAACTCAGAACTCTTTCAAAGAAGAAAGAGCATAGAATTGTTTTGAACCCGAAGTTCCTCTGTGTCCGCAACTGACAATTTTTCAGCTACCTTTTCATACAATCTAGCAGTGTAGTGCTCCAGTCAAATATGTGTGCATTTAATCACTAGACTGCACAGTTCATCTATGCACGTGACGCCTAATGTAGAGTTGCAGAACCAGTCATAAGCAACACAATCGTCTGCAGTGATAAGTCTGTGATCTTTCTTATGGGCACCTGTGAGCTCAATCGGTCTGTACCAGCCTCACAATAAAGTCCTATCAATTCCGATATGTTATGAGGCCCCGAAGGAAATGTTCGAAAATTGACTGGCTCCGCTCTCCTGGAGAGGCCAGTCAAAAAATATATGTCCTCTGTCGTGGGAACTAGTGACTGCCCCTCTAACATAAAGGCCTCCGCGTCGGGATGTCAATAATCAACCAAGGCATTCAATAGCCTAGGTTGTGCCCGCATAAAAGGACATAGGAAGAACTTGAGCAACCCACATTGCATTAAGGCAGCAATAGCATTGAGGTCTTCCCCGACCAACTCACTAACCTTCGCATGCTCTCTTTCCCTCCAGTGAACATACATCCTGCAAAACACCAAGTTCAGGAGGGTTAACCCTTGTTTTTTTTTTTTTCATTAATAAGGGGGTCCACGTGGGCTGTAATGATGACAGTTGCGTGTACATGCATGCAATTTTTGTCCTGCCCGAATGTACATGCGGCCTATCATAAGATAGCCCACGTGGACCTAGGGCCGACCTTTTGAAGGTCGACGCCCCCCCAAAACTTGAAACCAAAAGCATAAATAAAGATTTAAATTGCAAGAGGAGAGAGTTTATACTTACTTGGTCCAGACAGATGGTCGTTTCGTCCACTATAGCTCCCAGAATCACCACTTTTATCAAAGGGTTTTTTTTTTCTCCAGAGTCAATTTCCAAATCAGCAATGGTGATAATGAGCTATCAACTCCTATTTATAGACTTTTTGGCCTCTTTTTGTCACTTTTTTGCCCCCCCCTTATCATTTTCTTTAAACCAAAAACCATTTAGAGTGATTCAGGAGTTGCGTTGGAAGGGTATGATCGGGTATCAGGACATTTTTTTGGAGTTTTGGGTAACTTTTTGACAGTCCATGGAAAAACCTCAGATGATCAACTTGAGCATGTAGGTTAGGTTTACACCCTGACTTTTGTATCTCGTTGTCTTTATCTCTTTGCCATAGGATCGATCCCATCAGGTTGTGACACAGAACCATCATTGTTGCTTTAGAAGTGTCGCGAGTTGGTGGTAGAGCTTACTGGAACATGCATGCCTTAGGTAGATCCTGGTTGCATTATGGTGTCCATGCCGTCTCTAATGAATGTAAGCTCAAGAGTCCTTGTTTTTTTTCCTGATTACGAGTTTGAGCCTCATTTTCATGATTCCTTTTCACTCTTGACCTCACCCTCGGGACTCCCAAAAAACATAACGGGTCTTTTTTTAAGCACTTTTCAGACCCGCTAAACATGAAAAGATTGTCGAGTGATCTTGTGGCCTTTCACGCTCATTAAACTGAAATTTGAAGTAACGTTTGTCCGACAGTAGTTTACCCCTTTTTTGGTCCGGACGGTCAACTGTACGAACAAAGGTATACTCTAAGGAACATTAGTTCTCTAGAAGAGTACTCTCAGGTATCATTTTAACCCTTTTTCGGGCCTAAGGGACTAAATGTATGAAAAAGGAACCCCCACTAAGTCCATAGTTAAGTTCTTTTCAGACTCCCTAAAATTGAAAAGATCATCGAGTGCCCTTATTCTTCCACACTTGTTAAAATGGTCCAGAAGAACATTCCTGACGGAGTCCATAGTTAAGCTTTTTTCAGACTCCTTAAAAATGAAAAGATGGCCGAGTGATTTTTTCTTTATCACACTCATTAAAATGGTTTTGAATAGATGTCTTATCGGTGCTAGTTTACCCCTTTTTCGAACCGACTAGACTACCTTCGAAAAAGGTACCCCATTGGAGTCTCCTTTTA
>ML795561.1:205570-222929 GCA_009831015.1 Picea engelmannii
ACCATTGGTTTCCATTTCGTTGCTTTATTTTTACCTTTCCCATTCCAACAATTTTTCATGGTGCATCATCACCCAAATGAACCTGTCCAAAATCACCTTGAACATAATCTAGAAAATGTTTCCTATGGGGTGTGGCATGAAATCAAGCTCCTGAATCTACTACCCAAGACTCATAAATATTATCTATAGAAAGAATCAAAGCATCTTGTAACACATCACCTGTTACATTTGCTTCTTGATTTCTCTCCTGTTGTCCATTTCTTTGTTTCTTTAGAGCTCTGCAGTCTTTCTTCAGATGTCCTTTCTTCCCACAATTCCAACACTCTATCTTTAAAAGTATGGATTTGGATCTTCCCTTCCTAGAATTTCCGTGGTTTCCTGAGCTCTTTCCTCTATCCTTTTGTCTTCCCCTGTTCTCCATGTTCAACGCATTTCCTGATGTCTCACCTGTGCTTTTCCGTCGCATTTACTCACTAAGGATAACACCAACAACATCATCAAATTTTAAAGTATTTGAACCAGAGACAGAGTTACTTACAACCATGACCAAGCTATTCCATTATTCTGGCAATGAGCACAAGATTAGAAGAGCCCTGACCTCATCATCAAAGTCCACTTTTACAGAACTTAGTTGATTAGTAACCGTATTAAATTCATTTAAATGATCTGCAACAGACTCACCTTCCGACATCTTCATATTAAATAATATCTTCATTAGAAATACCTTATTGGACGCTGAGGGTTTTTCATACAATTTGGCCAATGCGTCCATCAAACCCTTTGTTGTCTTTTCTTTGGAAATATTGAAAGCCACCGACGCTGCCAGGTTCAGTCGTATCGTTCCTAGAGCCTTTCTGTCAAGAATCTCCCATTCTTCGTCCTTCATGGTCGTCGGCTTCTTTTCTACTCCACCCAACGGTAGGAATAGATCCTTCTGATATAAATAATCTTCCATCTGCATCTTCCATAACTAGTAGTTTTGACCGTTAAATTTCTCAACCCTAAACTTTCCATCTTCCGACATTGCTCCCACTCGAACCAGGAACCCTCTTTTCTTGCGAGTTACCTTTCGCTTGGATAACAGTTGTTAGAAAAACAGGACCGTGGAGCAATAAAATAAAACAAATGCGGAAACAAAAAACAGAAGATACACAATGCAAGAGAGACACAGATTTACGTGGTTCACCGAGTGTGGGGCTACGTCCACCAGAGAAATTGCCAAGTCCTTCCTTTATTATTATCCAACAAATGAAGGGATACAACCTACAGTGAAACCTGTTGTAACTTCCTCTTCTTTCTCTCACAGTATCCTCTCTCAGAATACAATATTCGCCATCAATCATAGCCGCAATACATTTCCCTCATAAAAGAGGGTTGCCTTCTAGGGAAAAAAACCCTAACATAATCTCTACCATTAGATCTGCGACCTTATAATGAACGGTCCAGATTTACAATGAAATTACAATATACATTTACAAGGAAATTTTTCCTCTGGGGGCCCGCTTGCCCCCAGACCCCCCAGTCGAGGGGATAGCCCCCCCAGACCCCGCAGAAGGGGTACCCCCCCTCTGCACTCCACCGCATGGAAGAGTGTACATACTTCTGGGGTGTAAATACTTCATGGGGTATAAACATGGCTGAAAGCAAGGACCTCTGAATCTGGAAGATAATCAGGCTCCACAACCAACATCTATTTGGTGTAAGTTTAATCCGTTTTCAGATGAAGTAGGCTAATTACGAAAAATGAATACTCTGGTCACCATTGGCTAGAAGAGTTCTCCTGGGTATTTTTTTATACCTTTTCGGGCCTAGGGGACTAAATTTATGAAAAAGGACATTATTTGGAGTTAAGTTGTAATTGCATTCCATTATCTTGCTTGCAGTATTGAGCCTATTATTGGTTCTCGCTTTATCGTTATAATCCTATTACCTCAACAATTTTCATCACTAGCCAAGTAGAGCCTTGTTTATATCCCTTGTAGCTTGACGCCTTGTACCCTACGAGGAAATATTCCCCCGAGTGTCCATGCACCACATGCACTTCCTTGCATTGAGCATAGGTATGTTCCACTATTTGAAGCTAGTTTCTCACTCACGACACTTATTTCCTCTATTGTATCATAGCATTCAATTTCCTATGAAGAAACAAAAAAGTACGGACAAGAAAAGAATTTTATCTCATATTGGCAGCAGTCGTGTCGCCTTTGAACATAGCAGAAGATTTTGAATCCATTGCCATCCAAAGTTTGGGTTTAGTATGACCTTGGGAAGTTGAGCTCGTTACTTAGAGTTTACTCCTCCAACTAGTTATTCTTCCAGTCCCTATGGAGATGTTCATTGATTTCTCCTACATCACGAAGCTTTATCAACAAAGTCTATGATGCCTGAGTTATATATTTGTCTCATGATCTTGTTCAAAGGAAGTATATAAACCCGTGTCGGCCATTTCTTAGAACTCTTGACTTTGCATGTCGTCCATACCCTTATTGTGTCTCATAATCACATGAAGTCGTATTCCTAATGTGCACTTTGGTCCTACTTTCATTATGGATAGGTAACCTTGAACCCAATAGTCGACATCTCCTCATTTGTCATTGACTCGGGGATTTCCCTTGTGTTCGATGACAAGCAATCTATTCACACATTGGGATTCATGCAATGTCTTGGATTCCATTAGCCTTATTGGTGGCTTCATCGACTTTGTTGGTATTTTTCCTTATTGGATTCGATTCAGAGGGTCCCTTTCATGCACTATTTGCATCTGGTGCATGCGAGAGACACGCAGGTTCATTGGTTCGTGAACATCTTCTTCATCCAAGTTACTCCAAATCATCAAGCTATTTCTTTATACCTCGTGTTGACTGATGAGATATGCTTCAATGCTCTCCTTTCAGTGGGTCTCCTTCCATCGACTTCAACTCATCTATTATGGAAATGAGGCCTAGAGTCCTATGAGTACCTAGAGGCTTGCAATCATCAGTGGAAATTTCTCCTACCACCGAAAATTAGGAATACATCAATGTCTCATGATCGATGGATTGTTCAAGTGTTTGACCTCGACACCTTTATTCACACTTGTAAGAATGTACCCGGTGCCTTGATACCTACTTTCATTATCAATAGGTTGTCTCTCATTTGTTAATGGTATCCATTAATGACCGATAATAAAACGAAGTCTCATTGTGTTCAACTTCAACTCCTCTATTCACATAATGTAGACTTGCACCTTTGATGGATCATGTAGAAGACATTCAATTTACAGTAGCAACTTTCCTAAGTTGTTGTTGTTGTTCATTGGACAATACTTATATGACTTTAGAGATCATGGGAGATCATATTGTACTCCATTTTATATAGATATCTTTAGATTGATTTTGAGATTGGTTTTCACTGGGCCTTGTTTGTGACTATGACAACCTATGTCATGTGTCTACTTTGTATTTCATATTCATGGCCTTGAACCATTGTTTGGTATATTTTCACATGGATCTGCAGTGTAATTCAATTCGGTATACATGTGTACAAAGTCATTATGGATTGTAATATTCTCATGAGCAACTAGAACTTCCAGTTGATTCTCCAGCACTCCACTTCTAGGAATTATAATGTATTTCGACCATCACAGATACTCCTCTAACCTCACACATTAGGGGGCATATGTTATAGCAAGTTTTGCCTCACCCAATGCAACTTTCTCAGAGGACCTTTTCCATTTCCCTATGCAGACTTGAAGTCCCTTGTTGTGCCTTTTAGAGCCCAAAAAACATACTTTTCCACATATATGTGCCCTACCCGTTAGAAAACATGTGTATATGAAAGTTGCACCATTACATCCCACATACATCGGGTTTTGTGACCAAAATTAAAAATTGTGTCGGGTTTCCATGTCGCGTCACGAGATCCATGATCCTTGACCTTCCATATAATGGAAACATTCCGAATCAGTCTTCAGTTCCATTTGAAGGATATAAATTTGGCCATATCCAAGCCGTGGAGGAGGGGGGGAACTCAATTTTTGAGAGCAAAGATACTCTGGAGAAATTTCACTTCACATTGAGACTGCATCCCTTTATCCTTGAAAGTCTGAACACAATGTTCATCCCCCAAACTCTTCCTTCTCTGTTGGAGAACCTCATTGTCTCCCTTACATGAGCTTTCCTTTGGTGGAGGATTGAAGTGGTGGAGGCCCAGCTAGAGGGACTTAGTTTCTAGGTTCTGATGTGTGCCAACACATAATTTTGTCACTTATACACTTTTGTTGATCATTTTTAATAGAAATACTTTGTTCTTGTCAAATGGATATCTTGCAAATATTTGAATTATTATTCCATGGGAGTATTTGTCATGTATGTTAATGTATTATTCTATTTTATATGCTAACATTATATATTATCACCATATGCTTACGTATATTGGTTGTTGAGAACAAGTTGCAGGTATAAAGCTTTGAGTTGTGTGCTCAACGATTATCTTCATCGAACGTCTGGATGAGGTAGGCTCTTGATCTTGTCATTTTAGCATTTCTTTTATATAGCATACTTGGGATTAGAGTTGGTTTCTGTGTGTCATTTTGTATGTTGTGGTTTACCCCATTCCATAGAGTGATTTTCCTTGTAACAGTTCAACTACCAACCCCCTTCATTAACTGATTAGATTTTAATTTAGGAAAAAAATAGAAATAATGAGTTATTCCCAAAAATAATTTAGCAAGGTGGCTCAAGATTCTCTAGCATGATGAATCCCCCTTTTAGGCTCCTCAATATTCCCTCCCGTGGTGTCATGGCTAGTACTAATGCTCCACCCTTCAGTGAAATGTTTGGATTTTCTTTATTGAAAAAATATACATTTACATTGTTCAGATTACCATGACATGGAAATAATATCTCCATGCTAAGATAAAATCATCACTAAACATAATTTATTACAATTTAATTAGGGGATGAAACTGGGGGTGTTATGGCCAACACCTCAAATTCTAAATTATAATTTTCAATATCACCTAAGTGATTGATTCTTGTCAATTGACTAAAGCAGTCTTGTTCCTAAACTTTTCCATAGTGTGCTTCTAAGTCTCTTGTAAATAAACTCCAAGTATAATGATAACAATGGGGCTTTCTTTTGAGTACATATTGATACCATTGATAGGGTTCTATCTCAAAGTGCAAGGTTTCTATGTAAATACGTTTCTTATCATCCATAAAATTATGCAATTCAAAGTATTTCTCTATTTGGTTCACCCATGTAAAGATTTATGTTCCATCAAACTTATTTAATTCAATCTTGGGAAAGTGGACCCCTTTAGTACCCCCTCCATAATTAACTCCACTATTATAATTTAATCCACCTGAAAATTACTTATTGTCTGCAGGTTGTTCAACATGAATACACCTTTATTTTCATGACTCACTTCGGTCACAATGTCACTTATAGGAAGCCTCCCATCTAAGGTTTGTAAAATGGAATTTTGAAATTCCTCCATTTTATTTTCCATCTGTTCCATATTTCACCCCATCTTATTTTCCATCTATTCCATATTTTTACCCATCTTTTTTTCCATTTGTTCCATATTGTCACCCATCTTCTTTTTCATCTTCTTCTTCGACCCTTTGGAGCCATGTAATAATACTCCTTTTTTTTTCTCTTTATTACAAATCATGGATATCCTTCAGGGGTGAGCTCATTGAAAAAAGGTTACAGGGTCCTGAGGACAAGGGAGAGTCAATTTCTATAACTCTCTAATGTATATGTGGGGTCCAACAATAGCACTTGGCCCAATATCTCAAGGAAATAACTAAGGAGGTTCATCTATGCTCTTAGTCGCACTACTAGACTACCCAAGTATTAGAGAGTGGCCTCCCTGAGTGTTGTTCTCAGTGTATTATAGAAACAAGATGGTCGATTAGCTTATTTAAAGTTGGTTTCAGTTATACCTAGGGGACTTATGATATACCTAAAAGTATGTGGAAGTGAGATTCCATACACATGTACTTTTTGATGTGGTACTACTCGAAGGGGTACCAACATGGGTTACAAGCGTTTCCCAAAAGGAAAGGTGAAACCATGTGTAGTTCATCCATGCATTCTTCCCCTATCATAGTTCTACCCGTTGAACGATAGATCATTGTGTTATTTAAAAACATTAGAACATGTCTCTAAATCTAAAAAAAATGAGCTTGCTAACCCACGAAAAAGCTCTTAAAATCACCATAGAATAACTTATGCAATGTAGAGTTTGAGGATGAAAATGTAAAATGTAACTTCTTAGATTGGTTATGATGAACCCAATTAAGAAATTCCACACAATATTTGGATATACTAGCACTATTGAAGATCTTCCAATAAAAAATTATGCCAATTGTAAGTTACATACCTTTCAAACCCTGATTTTGGAGATTGTTTGGATGGTTGGCCTTTGTCCTAATATATCTTTGAAATGTGAACCCTTCTGAGTTTGAAATTTAAGCCTATAATACTCTAATATGACTTATTAAACTCATAAAAATTTCACAGTTTGAACCTTGACTAATAAAAAGGTATAGCAAAAATACCAAAATGACTTGATTATGACTAATTTCAGGATTAATGAAAAAGCCCAACTTCCACGAGATATATATCATAAATTATAATTATTCAAAATATGAAACTTTTTACATGAGTATGAAACTTTTTCCACATGTAATTCGCTATTTCTCCTCGAGATTTTGAAAAATTCATAGTCTGGAACTTCACCGAAATATTTTTATATCGAAAATAAAAATATTTCTCGCTTGAGACTAGTTTCAGGACTAGTCACAAACCCTAACTTTCATTGAGGATATATCTAAAATTATAACGAACCAAAACCTAAAAATTTTACCAGACGTAATTCACTATATCTCCTTAATCTCCTGAAAATTAAGTTGTTTGACTCGTTCCAAAAAAAATTATCTACCGAAAATTCCAAGATAGCTCGCTTGAAGCAACAAAACCCTAGGAGCGATGCTATGAAACCAAATGTTATGTACCAAAATTAAAATAGTCAATGGATACAATCCAATTCGAGGGGGGAACCTCATTTTACAATATATCGAATTTAGAAGACAAGATGAGATGCTTATACAAATTATTCTCCTTTATTATAAATAAAATATAAAGTGAGAATGATGTAACTACCACTAAGCCAACTTAATCATAACTAATAAACTAATAATAAATTAGTGTAAGGGCCTTAACAAGTTCTCCACCTCAAAGCTTTAAATGAAATTTAGCAAAAATATATTACAATAGATATTGCTCCCTCTTGGAGCATTGTCCTTCACAATTCGCGAAAAAGAAAATCATTTTACCTTCCTCCATATCACATGTTGACTTTGCATGATCATCTGTAGTCTCATTATGATCCTTGAAAATATGTATAATTTGAAGATTATGGAATTTTGGAAATAATATCGAAGCCCAATTTACAGTGTGAAGTAGTATCAAGTGTCAACAAACTTCCCTATCATCCATTGACTCACACACAACTTTCGAGTCCAGGAATACCCTTATATCCTTAATGTCATTTTCTAGTGCAATGTTGAGAATAGTAAGGATGCTTACAACCTCCTTGAAATTATTACAATGATGGCCATACATGTGTTGAAAAGAAACAATTATGTCATGTAGGATGATGATGCATCTCGCTCCACTAAGTCCAGGGTTACCCCTATATGTGCCATCAGAAAAACGATCAGGCCTATTGTGATCAATTTGAAGGGGTGGAACAAGCCTGCTATTATTTTTTTGTAAGACCAATTTCTTTGATATCATAGAATATTTGAAACTATAAAGTGTATAGACTAGAGTGGGCACCTTCTCTGTGAAGATCATGTCATTTCTAGTGATCCATATATTGCACATCACATGGATTGGTAACGGGGTGAAGTCCTCCTTTGTGTTCATATCCTTGTTCCAAGGATTCCAAGATTTCAACAAAGTGTTCTCAACATAGATATCATATACTTGGCCCCTCCTTTCCATGTTTGATGAGGTTATCCTAGGTGAGCACTCGATTGTGGAATTCCAACAAAGTGAACAATTGTGTTTTTAGATGGCCCCATAAGTTTCATAGGCCTTTCCACCACTAGTGTTGTTCACTAGCTAGGTTCTGAATCATCAAACGTTTATAACCCAAATTTACTTTGTATATTCCTCCCAACAACTTTGTGGTCGTCTTGCACTAACAATAATAACCCTCTACCAACATATTCTAGTATGGGAAACCCATTACAAGGCTATGAGTTACTACAAGTTTGATACCCTACAATTTGTTGAACTCTACCCCTTTGGTAGTCTAGCCTAGATTAACTACACAATGCATTAGCTTGGCATGGAAATTTAGCATCAACTCAACATGTTTTTCCCTTGTTATCATTTATATATCTATTATATATCTAGGTAACATGACCTCTTAGAATAATATAAATTCAAATGTTTAATGTTGTGATGATATGTCTATTTGGGGTTTTGCAAATTAAGTCAAATGGTGAATTTTAGATCCAACAATATATATGACTAAACATGTTGAGGACAATAATTGGCAAATAGTTTTGGCCATGCTTAAGAGTGTTTTGAAGACACATTCAAGTCACTATGAAAACCATGGTTAGAATAAGTTGAGAGCCATATCAAAGTGAAAACATGTTATTGAAGGGAAACTTGTTTTGTTTGTGAAAACATGTACTCTCTTTGAGTTGGACTCCACTACAAACACACTATGAGAATGATTGGAATTCTTAAAACGCAATATACATAAACTTTAAATTAAGCTCAAAATAAACATTGAAAATTGGAAAAATAATATCGCACCAATCATGAATTAAACTTTTTTTCTCAGAGAAAATTGCTCAAATTTATATATGGTATAAATTTCTTTACAAAGAAAACTGCCAGCAGTACCGAAACATGGACAACGCACCAACAGAGAGGGTCTGAAACAAGCAAAAAACTGCCAAGGTGGAACATCCCAAAAGAAGAGAAAACAAGCGAGCAAAGCGCCCAAATAACCATCCAACAACGAATAGGGAACAACCAACCTCATTCAAAGACATTTATAGAGGAGATAGGGCTCACTATCCCTCTATCCCAATGGAAAACTGAGAGTCTACCAACCACTTCATTTAAAGCCCTCTTCGAGAGGGCGTCCACCTCTCTATTGTGAGATCTGGGGATGTGGTGGAAGTTGACATCGGTAAAAGATTTAGACAGCTCCATCGTTTTATCCTTCCAGCTATCATTGTGGACAGTTTGGAGTTTGGACTTTTGAGAAATCTAATCAATGATAACTCGCGAGTCACCAAGGACGTGAAGGTGACTGATAGACCAATAGGAAGCAAGATAGAGGGAGGCCCATAAGCCCAAGAGCTCGGCTTTATTGTTAGTGCCTACTCCACAGTTTAAGAACCACATTGTAATCCTTGACGGATGATTTTTGAAAATGCCCCCCGCCCCACAACAACCTCCACTGGACAGGGCAGCACCATCAAAGCATGCCAGGGTGTAACCTTCCATCAAATTGAAATCGCAGGCTTTGAGAGTAGGAGGCTTAAACGTTGACGATTTGCATGTGGTGCTTATCATGAATTAAACTTGGTTTTGTACCATGGCAGGGTATTATGTATTATTTTACAACTAGATCATTGGTGAAAATATATTTAACAACATCTCTCATTATTTATCTAATTGTCTCTATGTGATTATACAGCTCTTTGATTTTCCAAACACCTTACTATTGTTTTCCTCATACACCATTTTATATATTGTACTCTTTCTTTCCTAACATGTTTTATATGCACGCACACTTTCTTTTGTGAATTGTTTATATATATATAACGTTAATGTTACACACTATGAGAATGTTTGTAATCCTTAAAAAAACAATATACATAAACCTTCAACTAAACTCAAAACAAAACAAAAAAAATCTTGGTTGTACCTCCCACGAATCAAACTTGGTTCTATACCATGGTGGGGTATTATTTTACCTTTGAAGTTTTACCATAATCAACGAGTCATTCTGAAGTGGCTCTGGAATGTGATGAAGCATGTTAAGTAGCATGATTTTTGTAAGAAATGTTTCACCTCTTATTTTTATAATGTGCTTTTTTAGATTTTGAATCTTGGTTTGAGAATTTTTCTTTTTATGTCTTTGTTTGTCATGGTATTCATAAGTAAGTTTTTTTTGTGTGTATTTTTGTTTGTTTTTTAACCTTTATATTGTGGATTATTGGAGTCTTTCATTTTATGAATTTGATTTGCAAGAGTAAGTTTACTAAAATTTTGAAGAATAATTGGGGTTTGATAATACAACTATTCAAATTTGGAGTTTATATAAGATTTAATGAAGAGGTGAGTCAAATGAATGTTGAGTATAAATTATTCATATTCAAGTGTGAGATCATTGAGAAGCATGCTAATGTAGTTGGGATGCTCTTTATCTTGTCCTATAGCAGTTTGATGTCGATGTGAATTTTATTGCACTAAGAAAAATATGCTTCCACACTATCAAAGTCACCAAACATGAGAATGCATAGCTCTATTTCAAGATGGTTGATGTGGGAGGTATTGTTGGTGTAGAACAACTTGAAGTTCTTGCACAATTTCACGGGGTCACTTTCCTCTATATAACATTATTTCGGTTTGTCTTCAATAGTGAGAGTAATAATGTCACTTATCATTTCCTGGTATTATTGTGCATCAAATTTTATATCTTGTGTATCTTCGGTGGGGGATTTTCTTTACTATGTACATTGTATAACCATTGAATTTTGAGAAATGCCTCCAAATGGATTTTCCAAGAGCCATAATTTACATAATGTAATTTATCCAAACCTTGGCAAGAGTACATTCACTACATTGATAGCTTTCCTTTAACAAGGGGGTCGTTGCAAAACTTAGAAAATTTCATAACCATATGCTTTGATTTTAGTGAGAGAATCACCTATTCTTTGATACCATATTATGTTTTAAACCAAATCCCCTTAAAGAATAATAATGACAATACTTAAATCAAATTAACATACAAACATTCAATAAGAAACCATGATATCTTAGAAGTACATGTAGCCATGATAAATATTTTATGAAGATAATTATTCAATTCAATGTCTTATATAATGAATAATGTTGTGTATAAACATATTGAGTGATAAATATTTTATGAAGATAATTATTCAATTCAATGTCTTATATAATGAATAATGTTGTGTATAAACATATTGAGTATTAACACAATGGTGACTTCATTGTCCAAACATAAAACAAAACTATAATGACCTACTATAATGACCTACCAATAAGTCAATGTTGTATACGATTAACAAATTAAGTAACCCAACTGTGAATCAAATTCCTAATGAACAATTTGAGACACCAAAACCTTTTGCTATGTGTTGGCTAATATGGTTATCCAAAAAATCCCTCATCAAACTCTTACACTAGTATTAGTAACCATCTACTAGTGTCTATTCACTAGTATGGGAAACTCTCTACTAGGCTACAAGTTGGTATAGATTCCATACCCCACAATTTGTTAAACTCTATTCATTTAGTAGGTTGGCCTAGGTTAATTGTGCAATGTATCATTACAACATGGAAATTCAATATTTTTCCCTTGTTATCCTCTATATTTCTCATTTAGCAGTAGCTTTGCAAGGGTGAGAGAATGAACATACGTGGTGAACATGGATTCTGAGTATAAGATAAATTCAAAGGTATGAGGCAAATAGGATGTCTATTGAGGAATGAATTTGGAAGTGTTACCATTCATAGAAATGTTCACATAATATCTTCCATTAATGTTTTTATTTTGGGGTTTTTAAATTTAAGTGAGATAATAAATTCTAATTCCAAAGACATATGAAACTAAGTATAAATATGACAAAGATAAGAATTATCAAATTTATGTATAATAAATCTTTTATTTTACAAATAAAAAAGTCTCGTATATCAATTTAACATCTAATTAAATTGTAATTTTAAATTATATATTATTATTATTATTAAATTAAATTTTTACAAAATTAAAAACATTACATTAAAATCACTTTGAAAACCATATCAAAGAAGAAAAAATAAATATTCCAACAATTAATGAAAATAAGGTTCCTAACACACTGGCCTCATCCACACCAATTGTCATAACAACATGTAGGAGAGTGTAGTCTAAAAGTTTTATTTTTTGACATTTTTTGGGGCATATTTTCGGATCAATTTTGCCTAAATTCTGGTCATAAATTGTTGGAACTGCAGATTTGAATGATTGAGTGTGTGTAATCCTAGTGTCCTGAGATTTTCAGGACGCTAAATCAATTTATGCATTCAAAATACAATTTAAACAACAGAAAATGACAATTTCATTAAAATTTATTTTACCAGATTCCAATGAAAAATTCAAAAAATAAAACATTTAGACAACGCTGGTAGGTAGCATCAAACTCATCATTGCTCCATCAAAACAAAATGCTGCCACAAAAAAACGACTGTCATACCCACAGGGAAAAGCGCCCACTATTACATTAAAAGAGTGCCCAAGACTAACGGAAACCTTCAACCAGGTTCAAAACCAGAAGGGACCACTATTACATCAAGAAAGTGCCCAAAGTCTTACAGAAACCTTCAATAAAGTTCAAAATCTAAACCGAAAAAAGAAAGTCGCCGTTGCCGGGGATCGAACCCGGGTCACCCGCGTGACAGGCGGGAATACTTACCACTATACTACAACGACATGAATGTACATGCGATTTGAAAGTTATGGTCACTAACTAAGGAATAAATAGGACGAGATGAAGCAATTTGAGATTCGTTATTAAGGGCGACTTGCTTTCTTAGTGAAATATTGTACACTCTTCATATTCAGGCTCAGCTACAGAGACACAGTATAAGTATGCACGCGGTTCTTTCTACACCTCAATAAGCTAAGGAAAAGGAAATAGTACAGATGCACCAGCCGGGAATCGAACCCGGGTCTGTACCGTGGCAGGGTACTATTCTACCACTAGACCACTGGTGCAGGTATGACAATTGTCGTTAGTCTATCTTATATGGCTTAATCATAGATTTTCCAAACGTTTTACCATTCCGTCACTTGCGCTTTTATATAAATATTTTTTCCCACGGCAAACAAAAGCCTAAAAATAATTGGGGCTAAAATAATCCCGTTACTTTCTATCATGCAAATTCCTTCATATATTTTTCCATCGTTTTATAAACCGCTGAAAGAATTTCACTTGAAAAATGAGAAATTAGAAGGTGTTTTCTTTAAGAGAGCTAAAGGAACGATAATAATTATTTTTTAAATTAATGTTTAAATTAAAAAATAAATTTTCATTTAAAGTAAAATAAGATTAACTTTTGAGTATGAAATTAAATTATTTTTATTAATAAAGAGTTTGTCTTCTTTTAAGGTAAAACCTAAGATATAGAGATATTTGATATGATTGAAAGTCTGCTTCTTTATGGATTAATAGGGAGTTATTTCGAGTGACAAAGTCTTGTTTACATAGAATGATGTAATTGCACATCATCGTCTTGAGAGTGTATTAATAGAGGTTGGACAATAGCCCTAAGTAATGTAGACTTTTCGCCAATTTTTCGGAAAATGTTGTATTTATAAGTTACCTTTAATTAACATTAAGTATGTCACTTAGGAATTTAGGAATTTTCATGATATTTACTAGATGAATTTTTTAAATTTTTTTATTAAAAAATTATAATATATAAGTATATTAATTATAATGTTTCATATTACTCTAATTAAACTTATTTAAAAATCAAAAGGAAAAATAACATTTGAAAAATGAAAAGTCAATATTTATCCATACTAAAAAACAATTGTTTTCTTGCTCATGTGGTTGACCAACAATATAACACATGTATTTTTGCCAATAATATTATAATATATATTATATAGCTTAAAAAAAAAAATGACTTATTTACATACATTCATTAATGCTACAAACACACTATAAAAATAATGCTTGAAATTCTTAAAAAAATAATATACATAAACCTTCATCTAAGCTCAAAACTAAAAATATACTTTGGTTGTACTACCAAGGAATCAAACTTGATTCTATACCATGGTAGGGTATTATTTTACCTTTGAAGTTTTACCATAATCAATGAGTCATTATGAAGTGGTTCTAAAATGTGATGAAGCATGTTAGGTGCCATGATTTTTGTAAGAAATGTTTAACTCTTATTTTTATAATGTGATTTTTTAGATTTTGAATCTTGGTTTAAGAATTTTCTTTTCATGTCTTTGTTTGTCGTGGTACTCATAAGTAAGTCTCTTTTGTGTATTTATGTTTGTGTTTTAACTCTTATATCATGAATTATTGGAATCTTTCATTTTATAAGTTTGATTTGCAAGAATAAGTTTACTAAAATTTTGAAGAATATTTGGGGTTTGTTAATACACCTATTCAAATTTGGAGTCTATAGCAGACCTAATGAAGAGGTGAGTTGAATGAATGTTGAGTATAAATTCTTCATATTCAAGTGTGAGATTTCGGGCCCTATGTCGTGGTTGGCTGCTATTTTTCCATTTAAACATTGTTGCAGGTATGAAAGTTGACGATAATCTTTATTTTCTCTAGGGAATGTTAGAGTTTCCAAAGGCTTTACCGGTCCGTCACTCGTGCTTTTATATAAATACTTTTTCTTCCCTGGGTTTTTGCCCATGGCAAACAAAAACCTAAAAATTAGGGCTAAAATAATCTCATTAATGACTTTGTACATTCACACATTCTTTCATATATTTTTCCATCATTTTATATAGCGCACATCCTGTTAATGGATATAATAGTGTATAAAGCCTATAAAGTTAGGTGTGCTTTTGCATATGTTGAAATGATCCCTCCTATGAAGTCCCACACATGTGGTTATACTTGTTAGCATATAGCACATTTGATTGATCTAAGTAGGTAAAAAAATAAAGTTTTTGTTCATCGCTTAACAAATGACTCTAATTTATTAATTATTTTATCCTACTTAAATTGGATATGTTTATAGTTGTTGAATAAGATTGTTTGCAACATTTATATCAAAACCATTTATAGGAAAACATGTGTTGGGAAAATTCAAGTTTCAATGGCTTGTGGACCAAATTATCTACAAGTGGTAGAAGACTCTTAACTTGTGTAGTCATCAATGAATGTGAGGAAATACTTTCTTATGGAGATAGAAAGATTGATCATGAGCCCACAAATGTCACTATGCACAAGGTCAAGAGGTTGAGAGGCATAGTGTGGTTAGTTCTTGGGGAAGGCTTCTCAATGGTGTTTCTTGAGTAGTCATCCTTCACAAACACTACTTCGAGGGTGGATGGAAGGAAGTCCTAGAACCATGGTGTTGGTGCTCATGTTTGTATAGATCCATAATTTGTTTTCCAAAGTGCATTGATGTCATTTACCTTTGCAATCATAGTCATGAACTCTTTAGTTTCTTAGATGATTTTGGCTTACCAAGCTTGTACATCTTCTTTATTTCATGAAAATACTCTAAAGAAACAATTTTTATTCATAACCTATGTCTTTCACAACCCATTTGTTAGATCAAAATTCTACCCTTTTGAGTGTGGGTCACACAATAGAGATCAAATAAATTTGGATCCATATTTGGAACATGAAGTACTTTTTTTGAAGTAGTGTTGTCAATAAAGATGTCTCCATTATGACATGACTTGACATTGTGATGGATTGTGTGTGTTATTGTGGCAAGGCCACAGTGTTGATAAGTGCATCAAAAGTATGTGAATTTTTGGTGAACTAGGAACATCATCTTCATGGACTATAATGTATTGGCCTAGATGGATTACAACATGGTCTCATGTTGGGTAGATGGTTGTTTAAGTATGTTTGGCTCGAGGGAGGCAACAATAGGGTGTTATGGTGGGGTGGCAATGATGCAACATCGCATACAATGAAACGAGCACTCTGGCATTATGCATGGTTGAAGGTTCCTTGCTTGGGTTTGGTCAAGACATGTCGGTTAAGTGTAGTGCAGGTGATACAAACATTTGATGGCCATGCCAAACTAATAAGGTCATGTCAGAGTTGTGAAACGACTAGGCTTCTTGAGTGGTATGGGATGTTCAAGTGGAACAAAAAGCCTAGCACTATGATAGTATCCCTCTATTAACGTCTATTCACTAGTATGGGAAACTCTCCACTAGACTACAAGCTAGTACATGTTCCATACCCCACAATTCATTGGAATTTATTCCTTTAACAATTTAGCTCATGTTAGCTAAGCAATGTATCAACATGGAATGGGGATTTAATATTCCCATGTTACCCTCTATTAGCATAAGCTCCACATGCACAAGAGAATGAACATAACTGGTGAAGATAAATTATGAGCATAAGATAAATTTAGAAGTCTAATAATACCATAGTATGTCTATTGAGGAACAAATTTAGAGGTTTTACCTTTTTCGTAGAAATGTTCAATATATATATATATATATATATATATATATATATATATATATATATATATATATATATATATATATATATATATATATATATATATCGAAAACTAAAAATCTTATATATCAATTTGGTATCTAATCAAATAATCTTAAATTAAATATTATTATTATTATTTAATATCAATTATAAAAGTATTTAAAATTTACATTCAAATGAATTTGATAATAACTTTCCAAACAAGCTAAGAGTCAAGTCAAAGAAGAAAAGAGATTACATTTCAACATTAACTAATAAAAAAAAATGTTTGAATATCCCTAATTCTACCCAAATTGTTTAACAAATAAGGAAAATAAGATGAGATTAACCAATTTGAGATTGGTTATTTAAAGGCAGCTTGCCTTGTTTTTAACAATATTGTACCCTCTTTTGATTCAAACTTAGCTACAACTACCTTGTCACAATGAGTATGTTTGGGATTTTTTCAAAAGTAATAACTTTTTATAACCTCAACCAAGCTCATGTAATACCCTTACACCGAACCCCACTTGTACATATAAATGTAAATGAACATATAGGCTCATGAGCCAGGATATTTTGGGCCAGGGTGCATGTGCGGTTAATAGGCCGAAAATCCTAGATGTTATAGGCCAGTGAGCCTATTTTAGTAATATTTAAACACTCATATTATTAATAAAGTACATCATTGTTGCAAACTGACCCACAACTGAGTATGGGGGACTAATCTCCACTAGGAAGGGAAAGGGGGGCTAAGAGTCTAGGAAAGGGGCTAAGATAGGGGGTTTAATCCCAATGGAATATTATATTAGTATTCCTTAAAAAGCTAAAGTAGTGGATATGGATATATCCTAAATTCTAAAGTAGGGACAAGGGAGTCCCTTGGGTGC
>ML795562.1:6904-29045 GCA_009831015.1 Picea engelmannii
TATTGGATTGTATTCATGTGTTGGACTTTTACTCCTTTGATAAATGTCACTTAATCTTCTTAACTTCCTTGTAGAATTTTCATTTGATGTTGGGCTTGCACTTGGAACTGAAGAATTAGATGAGGGGCTACTTGGTGGATTTGTAGCACTTGGAGCTGAAATATTAGTGGGTTTCTCATTATCAATATCATCAATAATATCCTTATCCAAAACAGATTTAGACATATCATCATGGCATTTTTGACGACCATAAACTCCCCCTTCATCAAAAATTACATCTCTTGACACAACAATGTTATTAGTGAGGGGATTATACAACCTGTAAGCCTTACTTTGTTCACTATATCCAATAAAAATGCATAACTCGCTTTTTGGATCTAACTTTTGTCTCTTTTGATCAACTACATGGACATAGGCTACACAACCAAAGACTCTAAAATGATTAACATTAGGTTTTTTTTCATAGCATGCTTCATATGGAGTCATCATATCAAGTGCACTTTTGAGACATCTATTGAGAATATATACAGATGTAGCAACTGCATCACCCCAAAAAGAATTGCTTAATCCCTTTGTTTGTAACATACTTCTTGCCATTTCCACCACTGTACGATTTTTCCTCTCTGCTACTCCATTTTGTTGAGGTGTGTAAGCAGTGGTGAGTTGTCTTTTGATGCCATTCATATCGCAATAATTTTGAAAAGCTTTTGAACAAAATTCTCCTCCACGATCAGTCCTTAAGCACTTGATTTTGCAACCTCTTTCATTTTCCACAAGGGCTTTAGACCTCTTGACTATATCAAAGGCTTCATCCTTAGTCTTCAAAAAATAAACCCAACACTTTTGTGACTAATCATCAATAAAAGTAATAAAATATTATGACTTACCCAAACTCTTTGTCTGCATAGGACCACAAATGTCTGAGTGAACTAATTGAAGTGGATAATGGGCCCTCCGTGCATTTCCTTTTGAAAATTTCTCTCTTGCATGCTTTCCTTTAGCACATCCTTCACAAATATCCTTCTGTTCTTGAACCTTAGGCAAACCATACACTAATTCTTTTGATGTTGGAAGCTTCAGACTATGAAAATTCAAATGTCCATACCTGAGATGCCACAGCCAACTTTTTTCTTCATATGCCATATTGGAAAGATGGTTGTTATGTTCTCCAAACATTAATGGGAGCATCCTATTCTTTGACATAGGAACAACTGTAACCACTCTATTGCCTCTATTCTTATCATAATTGTACATTGTTGATTTTCAAACACCACCTTATAATTTTTCTCACACAATTGGCCAACACTCAATTAAGTATGCTTTAATTGTGGAGTGTAATAAATGTCTTTAACACTTTTCATACCTTCTTTAGTATGGACTTCCATAGCTCCTTTTGAGGAAACCTCCAATGCTTTGTCATCACCCAGCTTTATCTTGGATTTGAAACTCTCATCCATTGTAGAGAATAGCTTCTTATTTCCTGACATGTGGTTAGAACACCTTGAATCTAAATACCAAATATCTTTAGTGCCATTTTCAGCTTTGTCATAAGATAAAAATAAATTGTTTGAAGTGGCTTCATCACCTTCTTGAGCATAATTAACACCTTTGTTATTATTGTCTTATTTTAATCTACAATCCCTTTCAAAGTGACCATTCCTTTTACAATAATAGCACTGGATATTTCTTTTATCAAATCTGCCTCTGCCTCTGCCTCTTGAACCGCCTCTTCCTCTTGGATAATTCTGATTTTGAAGTCTACCTTTTCTTTGGTTTCTTTTGCTACTAGTGTTGGCATCTTCATTCTTTGTAATTTGCAATTTTGAAGAAAAATCTTTCTCGCCACTTTCTCCAAATGAATCTATCAACATTTCTTCATGAGACATAAGAGATCCAACTAGGTGATCAAACTAAAGAGTAAACAAATCCTTGCTTTCTTCAATGATTATTGCAACATGGTTCCACCTTGGTGTTAGAGACCTCAACACCTTTTTAATCAAAACCTCTTTGTCCACAATTTCTCCAAGAGTAGCCATCTTATTGACAACATCGTTTACTCTCACACAATAATCACTTACATTTTTAGCTTCTTGCATCTTCAAATTCTCAAATTCTCTTTTCAATGTCTGTAGCTTGACAACTTTGACTTGATCACTGCCTTGGTAAGCTTCTTGTAGAGTCTTCCAGGCATCTTCTATTGTCTTTGCACCTGCAATTCTTGGAAACAAGCTTTTATCAAGAGCAATTGGATATTAAATAAATCTTGAGCATTCTTCCTTCTAGATTCCTTCTTAGCTACTCTATCATTTGCATTAAGAGTGGTCCAATCTTCTGGCTCTGCATAACCCGTTTCTACAATCCCCCATAGATCTTTCCCTATCAAAAAGGTCATCATCTTGATGCACCAATAATCATAATCACTTTCATTAAATTACGGAATGGGCAATGAATTAGAGTTTGACATGATTACCCTAAAACAACAACGAGCTCTGATACCAAATGAAGGATCTATGCAGGCCTATCTATGGACTAGATAATCATTCAATGAAATAGCATAACAATATACTAAATACTAAATGATTAAATCACAATATCATAGAAAGAAGAAAGAATTGTAATTGCACAAAAAGGTTACGTTCACTATGATCAACCTTGATCTTTATAACAATATATAGCCTCATAGAACAAACAGTTAGTTGCTCCTGAGTGAACGCTTACAACAATTGATTTTAGAAAACTACTCATGCATTTTGCATGCATTATTTAGTCAGACAATCTATATCTGAATACTAACCGACATAAAATAAAACTGTAAATAGATTGCATCATGTCAGATGATTAACAAGACTGCATCAATTACCAATAGTTTTAACTTCATGCAGATCCTGTATACAAGGCAGTCAAAACAAGTCAAAACAAATACATGAATTGCATCGAGTCTGAGTAGCAGCAGAGACATTTAGCATTATGCAGGGTGAGGAGGAATAGGTATTGCAAACATGATTTTACCATATAATCGTATCGACATCATCGTACGAGCTGTCGAAGGAGAATCCTCGATTGTTTTTCCTTCTTCGACCTTCTGCACGCAAGAGGGTCTTGGTGAGATGTATGAGGATGAAGGTTGTGCACACAGGTCACCGGGTCACCATGCGAGGCATCTCGTATAGTGATCTTAGAATGAAACGCCCCCGACTCTAGACTGCAACACCCCTACAACCACTGCAGAATTCGTAGACTGCAGTGCCACCTCCAAAATCCAAAATTGCCAATGATATAATTTATTTTAGAAAATAATTTTAAACTCTCACAAATAACTAATAAAATTTGCAACACATGAAGGGAATAACATCAAATCAAAAGGATTTAAACCAATAAGAAATTCAATAGAGAAAATTAAAAAAAAAAATGTTTTTGGAAGAAAAAAAAAATCAAATAATAAATATATTTGAAAAAACTTGACATAGAATTTGTAACTTAATAGCATTTGGAATAAAGTAACAAACAAAACACACCATCTAATATACAAAACTTACCAAGGTTAAAGCTAGCCTTTGCCTTGGCAGGAGGCAGAGACTATTAAACTTAAATTGGTTGCTTTGACAAAATTGTACAGTCCCTACCTTAGCGGAAGGCAAGCACTAATAAGTTTAAATTGCTTGCTTTGACAAAATTGTATAGATTAGTACATCCTAGGGTAAAAGATATTCTATTAATGGCTTAAGGAAAAGCCTCCCCCAAAAAGCACCTAGGCACCCTTTAAAACCAGGTACCAAGCTTCACTAAATATCAAAATGGTGTTATTTGACATACATACATATACATATTTATCACCTTAATCTTCATATAATCTACTTTTTACAATTTTTTCCTAATCTTCACTGTAATACATAGAAGTAACCAATGAAACTAGGTACCCAACTTCACTAAATAAATATCAAAATGGTGTCATTTAACATAATAATAATAATAATAATCTATTTTAAGGTCACGACCAAGCAGCACACCAAATTGGTGTATGAGATCCCCTTGTTTGTGGGACAAGGGACCCCCCTCCGCCCAGTGATTTGACTGGTAAAGTCTACGAAGGTATACATACCCTACCCCCCTCTGGATTTGAACTTGTGACCTCTTAAGAGGAAACACATGTTTTTAACCATTAGGCCCACTCAGGCTGTATATAATAATCTATTTTTAAGGTCACGGCCAAGCCAACACACCAAATTGGTGTATGAGACCCCCTTGTTTGTGGGACAGGGGACCCCCCTCTGCCCAGCGATTTGACTAGTAAAGTCTACGAAGGTATACATACCCTACCCCCCTCTGGATTTGAACCTGTGACCTCTTAAGAGGAAACACATATTCTTAACCATACATACATATACATATTTATCACCTTAATCTTCACATAATCTTTTAGTTAATAACCGTGCAATTTCTTAGCCCACCATTCAAAGTCACTATTCAAGGCATGTCTACTTAAACCAACTTTCAAGGCATGTCTACTTAAACCAACTTTCCAAATGTTGTAAACACTAAATACCTCTCTGCCAAACCAGTGAAAGGGTTTCATAGATATCAATCATTGCTCTCTCCAGTTCTCCCTTTCCACCACGGCTGCCAAGAAGACAAATATCGAGGTCGATCATAGTATGAAGCCATTTTGTAAGGAAACAAACACGAAATGATGTATCAGTGATTATATCCCCATTGCTTAGAGCTTTCATAATCCGATCAATCAAAATAGTTTGTAAATCTTTCAAAATATCCACTGTCTCTCACAGTCCATTGATTATGGGCCCATAGCATTATTACAGAAATTGCTGCAGGGCATCGTCACAAAATATTTTGAGCACAGTTTCAAACAATTCACCATCACATCCACTCGCGGCTATTAACCACAACAAGGCAGAAGAAACACAATGGAAGGACTTATAATCATCCCATTTAATACATTTTAAATTGGTATAAATTTTTTCAGAATTGCAATGTGTATAGATTGAGTGGTCTAATGGTTAAAAACATGTGTTTCCTCATAAAAGTTACAAGTTCAAATCCAGAGGGATAGGGTAGGCTAGGGTAGGGATACCTTCGTAAACTTTATCAATCAAAGTGCTGAACTAAAAAGTCCTTTATTCCACAAACAAAAAAATCTCATACACCAATTTGGTGTCGCTACTGTAGACCCTGATCTTCGAACTTGAATTCGTAATTACCAAGTCTGACAGCTAAATCAGGCGAAGCATTTATCTACAGAGACGACAGTAGCGATCCAGCGCTCAAATATCGCATGCAATTATGAAACAACAATTCTGCAACAGAAAACCAGCGCTCAGACAGTATGGTTTCGTAAAATTCAGATTTTATGAGAAGCTGAGAATGAATATAAAGAGAATTCCCTTTGTACTTTGTCCCATCTGAACCCATTAACCCTAACTCTATGTCTGCGGTCTTCTGGTCTCCGAATTGCAACCGGCTTTGGGCCATTGCTACTCAAAAACGTACATGATAGAGCATGTTACAGTGTTTTGACTGTTGTTACAGATGACTGCCATGTGCATTGCTTTCTTGTGTTGAATGCGTCGGAAGTGGAGCAATTCGGCACATAACATGCATGAGTGGAGCTTGCATTTAAACAAGTATGTCTGAACTTGTCTGTGGAATTTCGTTAGGGTTTACACAGTTGCTTCCGCTTCCCTGCAACATCAATAAATTCGTTTTGATTTAAAAGGAGATCATATTATATCACAATTTAAATGGTAGGTAATAAATTGAATCTGTTAATTGGGTGTAGTTTGGATGGTTGTGAGGAATTGTTGTCATGTCTATCCAAATTCAATTTTCATAATAACATGAGAGTAAATTGTAATGGCTTTGAACCTATATATATTGGAAAGTTACCTTTAATTCAAAATTGAATAGTAAGACAATTTCTATTTCAACCCAAAATATTCTTCATATGAACAAAAAAAAATTTAATTTAATTTTTAATTATTAATATTTTTTTATTTTTTTTATATAATATTTAATAAATTTAAAAAAATAATTATATTTTATAAAAATTATAATACATTACATTTGATGTAACTTTCCATTTCATTTAAATTCTAGTTTTAAAAATGTATAGTTGAAGTTAGAAAATTCATTTTTATTATAGTATAAGTAGTAAAAATTCATTTTAGTTTGAGAGGGATTAAGTTTTTATAGGTGAAAACCTTTTATAAATTATAAAAAATTAAGAAAGTTTACATATTTAGAAATTTGAATTTTATCCATTTTTTTGTTTCAATTTCATGTTGAGTGTATAAGAAATTATGCATCTTCTTTATATTAAGTAATTTATAATTGAAATGTTTTAACTATAAGAATTTTTTTACTTTCAATTATTTTATATATAAAGTTGATATTGAAATAAATTATTTAATGTGGACATTGAAATATTTTATTTATGATCCACATTGAAACAATTTTCTTAATTAACATTTTTTTTAATGTAAAGTGTCAACTCTATATTAAGCATTAAGCATTAAAGGAATTATACATCTCCCTCATATTCTGAAATGGAAAGCACTTATTAACGCCAACTAATAAAAAAAAAAAAAAAAATCCAATTACTTTATGTCTTTCTATATAAAAAGTTGATATAAAATTAGTTTACTTAAGGTAAAAATTAAATTTTCTTTCTAAATACCCGGTATCAACAACTTCATGTTTAACAAAAAAGGAATTACACATCTTCCACATATTAAACTATAAAAAATACATATAAATATAATAATATTTATAAAATTTTATACCTCTTTATTTAACTTATTAATAAATAAAATACTTAACAACTTTCTTAAAATAAAATACTATACATCTTTCTCTTTAAACATTTTGTTGAACATTCCTTTTAGATCGTGATTAATTAATTTGTGACTACTCTCTAAACATCGTTTCTTAAACTTATTCCATATATATTGTGTTTATTAATTAAGTAGTAAGCACCTTAAAAATATTTTTTTTTATATCTTTTTTTCTTAATGTTATTCTTAAGGATCTTGAAATATATTACCTATTATAAAAAGTGTATATTTAGTCCGGATACGTGGGTTTATGCATAGTGTATTTTTGGAAGAGAAGGCGCCCGATTTATTATAAAGTCGTATATGAAGGGATATAAACTTTGTGGTTATGTGGTTTTAAGCACATGTACAGTAGTATTCTATCTCAAAAAGAATCACTCTATTTGAGTGAATATAAACAACACATAATAATATCTAGAATGGTATGTGAGTATGATATCTCCAAACTTAGCAAAGTTTTTAGTATTGGAACTAAACAAATGTATGGAAGGAATCACCTATAATCGACCTTAATTATCAAGAATTTAGAATGCATATTAAAGAAGCTTCGGAGAAATAATAGCTAATGTTTAGATCCAAAACCAACTCAGAATTTATCTATTATCTAAGGCAGATCCATCATCAAGTAGAGCTAGGGCACATTCAAGCATAGGGTAAAGATTGATCTTGGCTTTATGGATTTATTCTTTAAGGAGGTCTATTCCTTGAGGCAGATCCATATCTGGAAAAAAAATTGGGTTATCTCTCTCAGGTGAATCTATTGTCCAGGAAAAATCCATTGAGACAAAGAATGATCTGGGTATTTAAGAGGTGGATCCGCAAAGACATCGTTGAGTAGATCTATCACCAAGCAAAGCTAAGGCACATTCAAGCATGGGCATTTAGAAACATTCAAGTTGTGCTCAAAATTACTCAAAGGAGGCATAGAGCTTCTCAAGTGCATAATTTCCTTCTCTTGGTCTTGGTTATTGTTTATTCCCTTTCTATTTCTTTATTACAATATGAATAATTCACCACATTTACCAAAGACTCTCAAGGTGAGACCTAGCAAAGTAACCCTAAATAGCCTTTGTGAATCTATAGAATCATTAGAGAAACGTAGGGAAGAAAGAAAATATAAACTTCAAACGAAGTTAGAGGTAACGGTTGATGATAAGTTTGCATTCTTTGAAGACAACATTTAGAAACAAATGGACAATAAAATAATAGTGTTGGAGAATAAGTTACAAAAAGTGGAGATTAAATTGCAAAAAACGAAAAAGGAAGAACCAAGGAACTAAACAACTTACCCAAGAAGGAAGTGTTGATAATTCAGATGAATGACTTTATAGAGTTAAATCATGTGCGTGACAAAAGAGCCTTAAAAGTCATCATTTTTGGTCTGAAAGAAGAGAAAGAAGAGGACACATTATCCAGAACTACAAAATAAGTTACAAGTAACTTGTCTCGTAGAAGCAAAGAGGTTGGGCAAAATAATTGATCATAGAGATAGATTAATTTGTGTTAAGGTACAAGCTCTAATGACCACAAATTTGTCATACTTAGTAAAACTTTGAATCTAAAAAGGTCGAGAATATTTATAAATGAAGACCTCATTTTAGTATATCAAGTTGAGTTAAGGAATGAAGTTTAAAAGGTAAAAAAAACTAGGAAGGAAGGAAAATGGGCAATAATTAAAAATAGAAAATCTATTATTAAGGATAGAGACCACGAAGATAATAATAAATAGAAATTTGGGACATTTGAGATCCTCTTGGGTTTGTTGTGGCTTTACATGGAATAACCACCCCATGTTAAGTTGGATCTAGAGTGGAATTGATATTATATTGCATCTTAAAACTTTGGAGAATGAAGAATATAAGGTTCTTGACATAGAAGGATTTGTCTTGTGGTCAATATGGAACAAGAAATCATATCATAGAAGGAATGTAGGCATATCTTGTTACATAAAGAATAACATTTTTCCTCATGCTAGGCTTCATAAGAAATACCCTCTCAATAAGTACATGTGGAAGGAGATTTAAAACATTAATGTTATATATATATGTTATTTTGAACTTGTTAATTCTACCTTTTATAAGAAAAACAATTTAGATTAAAATTGTCCTTACAATGGCTTAGAAGAGGACATTTTTAGTCTGAAAAATGAAGGCACTATCCTCTTGCTAGGAGACTTTAATGCTAAAACAACAACAAGACTATCAATTTAAGCAATGATTCCAACACTAATCCTATATGGTTAGATGAGGACCTTGTTGTAGCTAGTTGTCACATACCCATATAAATAAATAAAAAATTATACAACAATATTGTGGTTCTGACTGAGTAAAGTGTAATACTCTTTTATTTTGACCACACAAGTTTTATTGATAAGAAGTTACTTAGAAGCAAGCTTTATGCACATTTACTTTTTATATTTGTAACAGTTTTCATGTACAAACTTACTAACTTCGCTTGTCCTATGTTATAAACTTTATGGTATATCTCTTAGTCTCATGTTGTAATTCGTATGGTAAAATGATAATTCTCTTGTCATAAGTCTTATGGTATAACTTATGGGTTGACAAACCCTCGTTTATTATTCCATGAGAAAGGGTTAGTATTGGACCCTTGTGGCAACCTTGTTTACCTAAGCCTAAGTTGGCGAACTTTCCACTTAATTGTTGATCCGAATTATTTTCGACACGAAATGAGAGCGGAGATATAATAAAGAAATGCACAGAGATATCGCAGATATTCAATAATACAACACAAATGTATCAGAGATGCAACCATAAACACAGATATACAGTAATACACTATTTCTATTAATGAAAGAAATGTACAGAGACTGTAAAAATACAAAGTGAAAGACTCGTTAGAATGGTGGCAGCTTATCTCTGAGAAGAGATGTGACGGATACTCGCATTCGCAAGAAGATGATTACAATGAAGCTCTGAAGGCCTTTTTACAATAAACAGGAATGCCAAAAACCCTAGACATCAAAAAGCCTAACCCTAGGAGATGAAGCGCCAAAAGTCATGTGGGCCCCGTTTGGGTAAGTTAGTACATCAACTTTCTGGGATCGTAACTTTTGCATACGATCTCTGTTTTAGGCGCATGATAGCCCATTGGAAAGGTATCGTCAAGGAGATTCGTTTTGGAGACAATATTGAAGAACCATCCATGTTGCTCCCTGTTTTCCAAAAAAACGTCATTTAAGGCCTCAAAATGGCCCCGAAAGTTAAAAACTGCTAAAAATAGTAAATTACCAAAATTGCCAGAAAATTGTTTTGAGCCAGTTGGAAAAGGTGGGTGGCCACCGATATACACCTGGATCAATTGTTAAGGGTATATCATAGTTGATGGGGGGATTACTTCTACTAAGGTCTTTATGTACGTTAATAAAAGGGTTTTCCCTGACTGATCAATCATAAAGTAGGTTGAATGGATAAACATGCAATTGTATGATAGTCACGTCGTAATTATGTTTCGTCTGGTCAACGTTAATGATGTTTTGACATTTGATAAATTGAGTGGTTGGTGGTTGTTAATAACATGCTTAACGTATAATGTCTCTTATTTAAAACACTTGTATGTAGCCTCTCGTGGCAACCCTTCCGTGTGTCAGGTGTAACCTTCTTGGAATGAGAGCTAGGGAAGTAATGTCTCGACCACCCCACGCAGTTTTCGATCATTCACTTCATTGTTTTGGTAATATTCCAGCAGAAGATGAGGGTTCCTTCTGGTTCGAGTTAGAAGGACTCGAGGGTTCCATTTCTTTGTCTTTGAGCTTCCTATGTTGTGTCCTTGGGGTTTAAGTGTATTTTACCTATACCAAACTTTGTGCACAGTGTGTCTTCATTTGGGTTTTTGCTCTGGCTCTACTCGACATTTGGGAGCCTGGGCGTAACCAAGTTAGAGTTTTATGGTCCCTCTCTTGTCGTGATTACTGTTACAGAGATTCTCTTATCGTAGATTTTCAATGGTGTTTATTTGTTGTCCTATGTTGAAGGTTTATTAGGTCCTATGTGCATTTCGCTTGGTTCCTTTATTTTGTTTAACAACTCAGTTATAGTTGTTGTCCCTATTCATAACCTTTCCCAATTTTTTTGGTTTGAAAACTTTACAGAGTGTTCCAGTAATGGTCGCAACCCATTACGCATTCAAGCATTCTTATGCATATCTTATTCTAGTAAGATAGACCTTTTTGGATGCTTCGAGCTAATGATGGGCCCTTACTATGAATGAGGGTGCCCATCAGGAAGAGACGCTAGTTCTAGTTGGTTGAGTCATTGTTATACAAGAGTTTCCTTGCGGGGTTTTGAGCTACTCCAGGTAAAATTCATATTCTAACCCTACCATCACTCTTTTAGAAAAGTTTTTGTTTCCTTTCTGTACTGGTTGGCGTCGTGTAGGTGTACTTAGTCATTTTAGCAGGGTTTATCCAGATATTACTCAGTCTAAATGTCCTATAAGTGTTCTTTACTTAAATGTATTTCTAATTGTATTAATTTATCTTACCCAGGTGCCATACTAATTATTGTGTTTGAAAACATTCTAGACATGTGTTGGCTACGGCTTCTACGCCAGGGTGTTCATCCATCGAGAGGTATTTTGGTTTCTATACTAGACCCTAGTTGTGGACAAGCGATTCAATACCCCTGTCTAAGGTTGTTTGATGTAATTGGATGGTTTCCTATCATAGTTTATGTCAACCACATTCTCGGTCTATTAAACAAAGAAGAAGTGTATTGTGTCCTTTTGTTCTGTATTCTACTTGCAAATGTCCTACGGAACTTGACTGTGTATGAAGATCCTGTTATTTTGTTTGAAAATTAAAATATGACTGGGTTGTTTACTAGTGTATATGTTTATTTCTTTCTCAAAGGGTTTCCACCCTCGTTGACTCAATAGATTCGACTCGATTGTAACTTTGTTCGTAATTTTTTAACGAAATTCCTTGGTTCTTCAATTTGTTACCATGAGTGGTTTTGAGCCTTACTTGCCATGCTTGTATGCTCTTACTTAGTTTCTTTCTCGTTTTAAAAAGAATGTTACAGAAACTAGAAGGTCGATTTCCTTACAAAACCTGATGTTATGTATTCAACTTTTACTATCTCGTTGTGTTATTCAATAATCTATAACATTCCAGATTTCCTCCAAAGTAATAGTGTTATTGTTTTATAATCAGACCTATTGGTTGTAATTCAACTTATAAAAAGTATTTCTTGGTACTAAAACTCTAATAATTATATAATCATGCTTCTTGTATTTAAATCTAGATGTATATATATTCATTGCTTCCTGATACTTATTATGACAATCTCATAACATAATTAAACAAGAGAGAACCTCTAATCTCTAGTTAGATTGCAATCAACAATAAACTATCCATAAATTACAAATTGAACAATAATTTAACTAACTAGAATATAATGGAAGAAAAACCTGTAACTGAGATTTCTTTTAGGAAAAACACACGTCAAGTGGGTCGTTCCTCCCAACCATAGATCAGAGATGCCACATATGCCCACTTTGTCACCCCTGAGCTAAATCCAAATCCAAGAACCTACCAAGTGACTTGCGGCAGTTTGTAGGGATACAAACGTTACGTGAGGATTTATGTGTCATGTAATTTTTTCTCAAATTTCACATCTGCTTCATAATGGCATCCCATTCTTTTTGTTTTCTTTTCTTTTATAAGATTTGTCTAGGTCTTTGACACGTGTACGAGCCTCATTCTCATTGACCACCTGTCAATTTGGATTTTACACATGTTCCTTTGGATTCCCTAAAATATTCAACAAATATTCACCACTTGCCCCCCTTTTGTTGTCACTTGGTAGTTCTCTTTTGGATCAATGGATTCTCTCTTCTAACAGTCCCACTTAACATGTGCTTCCTCTTTTATTAATAAAACAATAAATATTTGAGTTAGATCACAAGGATCCATAATGTGTTGATAAACAAATAAAAAATAATAATAATAAGTTTAAATTTTGAAACTTCAGTGTATCACACTAGTAGATACAAAAGAATATTTGAATAATTCTCTAAGAATTTGTTCATTTACAAACTAGGATACAAAAGATAGTAATGTTAGAATAAAAGAAGATCAAGGTTCTTTGATTTGGTCACTAAATCCAGTAGGGACCTATGTTCCCAGAATAAGTTACAAAGCTCTAGTTGTGGAAGGAAGGGAAGGAAAACAAGTTTGGTGGTGGAAAACCTTCATGTGGTTGATTTTAAACAACAAGGCACCCACTTGGGAGGTTCTACATAAGAGGAAATTTATTGGGCCAAAGTGGTGTAGTTTATGTCAACAAGTAGAAGAAACCATTGTACACATAATCTTGAACTATCCTTATACCAATGAGGTATGGAAAGAGGTGGAAACGATGATCATGTCAAGGAATGTTTAGGAAAGTGAAAGTATAGAAGAGGCTTTCATCTCCTAGTGTTCCAAAAAGGATACAAAAAACATTAGAGCCCTTCCTCTTAACATGGACTAGGGAGTCTAGTTAGACAAGAAATTGAAGTTGTTTGAAGATAAAGAGGCATTACCTCTCAAATATGCAGTATAGACCCTAAACATATTAAAATATTACCCACGTATTTAGAAAAAAAAATACTTACAATCGGAAAACATAGGTAATTAACAAGGAAATCCCATGGGCATACTTTGATCCAAGGATCGGGAGGAATTTTGTATTGATCTTCAAATCATAGAATTTATTTCAAAGTTGGAATTGGTGAGGAAACCAATAACTATTGTGAGTTAATGGATCTCAAACTAGTTTTGAGGATGTCTCTAGAGTTTGATGTATCACAACTTCAAATTTTTGGCGATTCACTATTGATTATCCAATCGATGTGCAAGGAAACAACTCTCAAGAATTTCACCTTACAGCCTTTGTATGATGAAGTACAACATCTACTTATAGATTTCTTACATATTTTTTTGTCTTATATGTACATGGAAAGGAACAGGATAGCGGATGGAATTTCAAAAGTTGGATTAGGAATGGATCGAGAAACCTGGATTTTATCAATACTCTAGTATGGAAACTTAACCAAATATACTCATGATCCTTGGAACTAATTGTTACCGCTTGAACTATCACCCTTGTGAAAAGTCCCAAAATGGGTGCTAACTTGGGGCAACAAGATGGGAAATGCAATGTTGTCACCTTAGTATAATTTCCCCTTCACCTTAGGTCGACTCCTAGAAGCCAAGGGGACTATCCATATTTGATTAAGTAAACCTCTTAATGAATTAATTACCATGCAATCTTATTTTTTACTTAATAGAATCCACAAAATGTATAACAATTAGATGTGCAAGGATTCCAATAAGTGATTAAATGATTCAAAGATAACCAACTATAAAGAATAACATAAACAACCAATATATCCACTTGAAAAAGAGGGTTATGGGCTAGTGGATGTGTGTGCTAAATCTGATATGGAAGATATGTTGGAGTATGTAACTCCTTGTCTTAGGTGTGATCATATTTGTTGTTAATGTTATTAATGTTCATGATTAGGTAGAGTTCATCTCTACGTAGAATTTGTTTCCTAGGTTGTAGGAGGTAGTTAGATTTGGTTGGATTTGAGAAATTCTCTTCAACTAGATACTTCTTATATTGGTGTGAGTTTAAGATATTTTCTCAATCGGTAGATCAAGATAGTTGTTTATCTTGAGACAATGCTTGATGTATTTATATGTACTCTATTTACATTGTTTAATAGAGCGCATGCACAGTTTTCGTTTATGTCTAATAACAATGTCTACTCTCCCATTTCCTTACATGGTATCGGAGCCAGACTGGGCTTGACTCCCTCACGTGAGGGCCTAGGAATATGGAGAGAGTGGAGAGTAGAGTAGTTGTTTGTTTTTTAATTGGTTTGTCCATCCATTTTATGAATACGCGAGATTGGAAGTGAGTCACAGCAATGCAAGAGCGTATGGAGACCATGAAGGTGAAAAGAAAATATATTTAAGGACAAGGAGCTTAGGAGAATACGTCTTGCTACCTCTGTGCACGTGTGTGTCAAATCTAATGGTCATCGTCATCTTGGTTGTAAAAAGAAGATTCGTACGCACAGGGTATTGAGAGCAGCAATCAGTTGAGGCAATTGGTTGTCCTGAGATTATTTTTGTTTCCATTGATGATGGGATAATAATTATTCATGGATCAAAAATAGTGTCAACTACTTATTTTGGGTATGCAGTGATTGTGGATGCAATATCATACGATGGAACACAGGTTCTGATTGGTGTTCAGGATGGGAAATTGATTTTGTACTCCATTAAATGTGATACTCTTATTGAAGAGTTAGTAATTGAATGACAAACGTGTACAAAAGAAGATGAAGATGACACAGTGGAAGTCGTGGCCATTGTCATTGTTTCCTTATGCTTAAATGATTAATCAACTAGTGTTTCATCTATGAGCAGAGTATCATAGATTGATGTGAAGTTTTTCCAAAAAAAAAACTAGGATAAGATCGAGAAACAAGTCGCTTGTTGACAACTATGCAATGCCTAGCATGGGCCTCGAGATCATATTATGGTTCCCCTTGCCTCATTGAACACGTGTTTTAATGATCTTGTTCAAAGTGGTTGCCTATATCGTTTGAGGAGACATCATGGAATTATAGAATGTTGGATTTATATGGCCTGCGGTTTGGTTGAATGGGAGGCTTTTGATCGTAAGCGGAAATGGTGGATGACATTGCCTAGAATGCCTTCAGATGATTGCTTTAACTTTTCTGATAAAGAATCCTTAGTAGTGGGCACATAATTATTAGTTTTTGGAAAAGAGTTATTTGAATATGCAATATGGAGATATAGCATTTTGACTCATAGTTGGTCGAAGGGATCTGGAATGACTTATCCTCGCTGTCTTTTTTGGCTATAGTTGCAATGGAGAGATTGCAATTGTTGTGAGAGGGTGTGATAGAGTGAGAGAGATGGTGTTCTCAAATCTGTTGAATTATATAATTTTGAGCTCAGTTCATGGGAAACTTTACTAGAAATGCATTCCCTCACAAGTTGTGCTCGAGATTTTTTTCATGGATGGAAAATTTTATATTATAGGGAGATGTCAAGTAATATGACTTGTTAAAGGATGAGTTTGGTTGCACTCCATTGCATCATGAAGCAAGGGAAAGGCCCCATAAATATGTGAGTTGATAAATGTTGGATTGAGAAAAATGAAGTATATATCCTATGTGTGTTGGTGCCGACCTGGAAGACAAGATCGATTTGATGGTGAAGTGACCTATCAAAAGGAAGTATGCAAAAAGGTATAGTTGTGTGATAGGTCGAGAATCCTAGATACAAGCTTCACAAGAAAGAGACATGCATGGTTGTAGAGTTGATTGAGAATCCATCAATGGTGATAGTGGAAATCTTTGACCATGGTAAAATTAAATATGTCCTTGAATTTATTTGGAGTTTGTAAAGAGAAACATGTTGATCCTAGTCAAACTTGGTATGTTGACGCTTGTCAAAAGTATGGAATCTCCAAAGAAGTATGAGTTAATGGTGACATTCATAAATGTTTTGGAATCAGAAGCATTTTTATTGAGCCTAGCTAACTCAATATGAAATATCGTAGTTTTGTTAGAATTAACTACTCCGAAAAATCACAAGGAAATCCAATACAATGAATTGACAATGAAATTCAAGGTCCAAAGGTCAAATATGTATATGAAGACTCCAAACATGTAAACAATTGTAAAGGAGGAAGATGATATTATCTCTTGTTGGTGATTTGAAGTCCTGCTTGGCAATATTTTGTGATGTAAAAGTATTATTTAGTCTGCTTTGTACATGTGTGGTAACTGGAAGGAAAGTTTACCTACATGTTACCTCTAATTGCTCCCTGATGATAAATTCTTTGATGAATTTTTTGTTGTAAGATTGACTTGGATACATCCCATATCCAAACTATTTTCCTAGAGAATTGTCAAGCATTGTGGTTAGGTACCTAGGTGTCTTGGTAGATGGAAGTATGTTTTTAGGATGGCTAGTTAATCAATCTTTATAGTTATGGTACCATTGTTTGGCCCAAAGGTACGGTTGGTTCCTAGCTAGTATGTGTTCTAGAAAACAATTCTATAAGTGAATGGAGGAGCATCAACAATTGTTTTTGGTTTTGAGATGGAAGTATGTCCTAGTATCTTCATGTGATGGAGTATGTAATGTATGTACCTATATCTATGTAACACGTAAAGGGAATATCGTTGTAAGGCTTGAATAGGCATGCGTACCCCTTTGTCATGTATCCCTAATTATTTGTAGTGCAGAAACCTCTATTATAGAGTTCTTTAACACTTGGATGAGTGGGCCATATGATTTTTTGGATGCTCTATGAGTGGACCATGTTGGTCGTGGATCATGGGAGGTGACTATAAACCATGAGTTTTACATTCAAGGGGAGTTCATCAAGAGGTTGAATGAACCATGTACCTGAAGGACATCCTATCAGACTAGAAGTTGCAGTGGTTAGGTACCCATGCATTCTCGTGGATGGTTGTTTCTTTATATGGAATTTGACAGTTTGATGATGCATGATTGAGGTATGAAGAGAAAATACCAGGTTGGACCAGATATAGACTTTATCGATTAGGAGGTGCTTCGATTCATAAGACTTGGGGATGAAGAAGACTTGGCCTAACAAAGGTAAAGACAAGTAATCGTTAAGGGGGAGTGTTGGAATATGTAACTCATTCTTGTCTTAGGTGTGATCATATTTTTTGTTAATGTTCTTATTGGTCATGATTAGGTAGAGTTCATCTCTATGCATAGTCTATTTCCTAGGTTGTAGGAGGTAGTTAGATCTAGTTGGATTTGAGAGATTCTATCCAACTATATGCTTCCTATATTGGTGTGAGGTTGAGCTATTTTCTCAACCGGTAGATCAAGGTAGTTGTCTACCTTGAGACAATGCTTCATGTATTTATATGTACTTTATTTCCATTGTTTAATAGTGTGCTCATGCACAGTTTTGTTTGTGTCTAATAATAATGTATACTCTCCCATTTCCTTACAAGTTAAACAATGTAGACAACTTCAAATTTACAATTAAATGACTATCACTCAACAATTGAAACTTCAAAGAGGCAAGAACCACTTTTAAGCTACTTTAGGGCATAAAAAGTGTAATCAACTAGCATAAATCAATGGTGAAATGTATGCTTTGATTATCAAACAATTATATTCTAGAAAAATGATGATATTATGGGTGTTCACAACTTCTAAATCTGTTTTTATGATAAATCAATGTAGAAATTTTAAATTCGAAGTGAAGAGAGAACCTTCCAAGAGGGAGAAAATCCACTAGTAAGCAATACGTCTTGGATGTTTTCACTAGGGCGAGAGATATGTTATGAAACAATGACCTATAAAATGTTAGAATCGAGTTCTAAAGATAGATAACAATGAGATAAGCAAGAACTTGAAAAATATGTGGTCAATCCCCTTAGGGTTTCCAATGTTAGCACTAGAATTCACCACTAAAATATCCAAATGAAAGATAAGAAATTATAAGCACTTAGGAGATAAACTTCACCACTATATATTTAATATAAACATTTGATAACAATCCATAAATTAAACATAATCTAGGTATGAGTAAATATGGACCTTTAAACACCAAACCCTAGCTTTAGGGTTTCTCCAAACTTGATTTTTTTATTGTTGTTATGTATTTTCCAAATTTGAGAAATCCTTAAATCAATCCATAACAAGTTAAATAACACCTTGAAGCACAATTTTATAAATAATTTTGTCTTTTTAGGGTTAGATATAAACAATTAAGCACAAACCCTTGAACAAGCCAGTCTAGGAAATGAAATAATTAATGATCTATGCAATAAACTAGGAAAGAAATCCAAATTAATATTTTTCTTTGATTTTTCACCATTATATTTATTTCTAAACAAACAAAAATAAAATATTTTTAGATTTTAGGGTTTTTTGGATGGTTGTTGGGAGAATACAAGTGCCTTATTCCCACTAGGGATTATGGGGTCAAGAAGTATGCCCCTCTAATAATTTGTCATTATTATCTTAAGGATTAGGGTTAAGAGATTAGAACCCCTAAGGTAGAATAATCTCTTATTTAATCAAGATAAGGTATGAAGAGCAAGGCCCTACAAGAAGGGATTCCACAAGGAAACACCTTCATCGACAAGATCAATTGTAACTTGAACAAAATACTTAAAACCCTTTCTAAGGAACCAAGAGGAATAACAAAGCAAAGTATTGAGAAATTACCCAATCTAAAAAAATTAGAAGAAAGGAACAAACCCTAAAATGTATTCTCTCCAAGTGGTAAAGTAACCCTTCAATGAATTGATCTTGAAATCTAGTAGAAGTCTTGAACTATCACAACAAATTTTTAATGCACCAAGAATAAACCAAGAAAGAGTGAGTTACAAGAATTAACACCAAAGCCTCCAATAGGTAGATCTTCAACAAATTATATTCTCAAATGATATCCAACAACAACAACAACAATTTGGAACGAGAGGAGAGCCTTTGTTTATAGATGAGGCTTCCACATCCTTCTCATTCTTTATTATCTTCTAATATCCCTGAATTTACCCTAGGATATCTACAAAAGTGACTTGTCATCCACATAATGAAGGAGACTAAGTCAATATACAAGTAAAACATGTCACATGTACATATAACCTTCCGAGAGAGGGGGTTTTCCTACAAAAGAGAGAGTGAATTTGTGAATAAGTTTAATGTTCCTCTTGAAATGCATGGTATAAGCCTCAAATCATGGTTCATTTCCAATGTCTAGCCTCCAAAGGCGAACAAACTCATGGATGAAGTGAAAATACCGCCAAGAATCGGACGATTCCTCTAATCATGCTCGTAAGTCCTCAAATGATATCTCACTTATGTCTCCAATGTATGACCACATCCACATATCAAAAAAGACACCTCCATAAAGGGTGGAAAGTGACCCTCCATGTCAAAACAGGTCATGAAACTCTACAACGGCTAGTATGTTGTCCACACATGTCGGGTCAGCCCTCATATCAAGTAATAAATAGCTCAAAAAGTGATGAAATGAGAGAGTGCTCTAGGATCGTCAACGTGGCATGTCAAGAGGAGATCCATCCATGTGGAAATAGCCCAAAAGTGCCTAAGACAATGTAACCAGTTCCTTGGAATACATTAACTACATTGAGATCTTTGAGACTACCTGTCGACGCAGGAAAAATTCCCTTTATCAACAGCAAGGGTTACCCCGAGTGAGAAGTCCCAATTAGACCTCACACCGTTTGGAATAGGGAACCCATTTGGATTATGTCCTGGTAGTCATTTCTGGTTTGGGGTTTACCGGTTGCGACCCGGTCCACCGGCAATGGTTTTTAATCTAAAGAATGAAATGAAACTAATATAAGATGCATGCATCCGGATAGAAAAGGCAACCAACAAGAAAACATAGAACCATACGTGATCTTTTCAATGTTCTAGGAAATAGTTTCTACATAACAAAAACAAGAATAGGAATATATAATTGCAAACCCGGAATAGTATATCATTTAAACAATCACTTATAGTCCTATGTCCATGAATTCAGACAAATATTCCTTGAAGAATAGAAATAAGAATGCAATGAAACATAGATAAGAATAGTCTACAATACGAAGTACATTCTTACACAACCCAAGTGTTGAGAAAAACACAACAGAATAGTCCACACACATGCAACACAAGCATAAGATTTCTCTAGAAATTAGCTTGGTCGAACAAACTTCTCCTCATTAAAAGTTTCAACAATAGTAAATAAAAGCTCAAACAAACAAAATCCATTCATTCAGATACAATCCCCCTATTTATTGAAATTCATCTTGGTTGTTGGCCTTCTACCTTCCTCTCTTGACCTTCCATTTTCAAACTTTTGTTTGTATCCTCTTTGGAATGATGAGGGAATAATGACAACATAAATGTTCCTTGTTTAATATATATCATACATCATATGCATTTACATTTTGAATGTCTCTTTTAGTGTTGGTGGACCATCATGGGTATTGGACCTAGTTCACCTCATGCAATGTGATGAACGATTAGACTCTAGGGCTTTCTCTAGATTCTATGCTTATATTGCCATTGTTATAGTTCTTGTTGCTTCTGTTATTAGTGCTTTAGATGTTATCGCTCCACTTCCTATTGTTGTTGTTGTTGTTGTAGCTATTGCGGCTAGTATATCATCCTTTGTTGTAAATCACATTTGTGAGAATATTGTTGTGTATTAGAGGATTCTTCCTTGTCCTGATGCATACTAGTTGTTCTTTATGGTATTCTTCCTTCACACACTATTTATCCAGATTGTTAAGTATGATCTTCTTTTAGCACTAGTACCTAACACCATTCAACATGCAATATATGAGTGGTCATAATATAATCTCGAAATAAAATTTCAAAACCATGTATTTGAACCTACATAACTGAAATGTTAGCTAAGTGAGATTTCATATATGCTTCCCTGAGTTAAGTTCCTGGTTCCTTTGATCTTGGTTGAAGTATTGTCTTCTCCCGAGTTGTTGACAATGTGCCAGAGTTTAATCCTAAAAATTGTGAAAAATTGTGAGGAATATTCCAAATCATATAACTGTGAAATCGTATATTTTGGTAAGACCTTTCCAACAATATAAGGAACGCACAAAACGAGTATCGAAGTCAAACGTTATGGCAAAAATACGAAAGGTAGTTTTACGGGATCCGTCACTATAACGACACTAGAAGAAAGATTGAGCTTCGATGTATCAGTGCTAGAAGAAGGATTGGGCTCGGATAAGTCGACGAAGATGAGGTGATTCTACTAAAACTAGGTGTATCAGTAGGAAATGGGTGATCTCCTCTGTTGTATCGACGAGAAAGAGATTTCTTCCGCCGAGGGTCCAAGGTAAAGGAAGCCTTAAAAATTTTCTAAGTGTTGAAATTTAACTGTATTGGCAGACGATGAAGGTCCACCTGTGGGTGAATTGTTGGTTAAGGAAAATATAATAACTTCAAGGATGTTATTTCCTTGGTGTTAAAACCGCATTTGATCATTGTGGTATCAGAGCTTAAACCATATTTCAAGATTGTCAAGTTAGAGGTCAAATGATCCGGATTATTTTCGGCACGAAATGAGAGCGGAGATATAATAAAGAAACGCACAGAGATATTGCAGATATTCAATAATATAACAGAAATGTATCAGAGATGCAACCATAAACATAGATATACAGTAATACACAATTTCTATTAATCAGAGAAATGTACAGAGACTGTA
>ML795562.1:31225-41300 GCA_009831015.1 Picea engelmannii
AGATGTGACGGCTACTCGCATTCGCAAGAAGATGATTACAATGAGGCTCTGAAGTCCCTTTTACAATAAACGGGAATGCCAAAAGTCCTAGACATCCAAAAACCTAACCCTAGGAGATGAAGCGCCAAAAGTCATGTGGGCCCGGTTTGGGTAAGTGAGTACATCAACTTCCCGGGGTCGTAACTTTTGCATACGATCTCCGTTTTAGGCGTGTGATAGCTCGTTGGAAAGGTATTGTCAAGGAGATACATTTTGGGGGATCAATCATGCCTTCAGCTATCATTTAGAACCTTGATCTCGAAAAACCTTCATTTGGACTCTCAAAATGGCCCCGGAAGTTAAAACCTGCTAAAAATAGTAAATTGCCAAAATGGCCAGAAAACTTTTTTGAGCCATTTGGAAAAGGTGGGTGGCCACCGATATCCACCTGGATCATCAAATCTCATTTCAATTGTTGGTGCATTGGACATGGGACTGGATCGAGTGGTCGCACATAGGTTTGATTATAGGTTCATAAGAGAATTTGATTATATAAAAGGTTTAAAAAAATATTTAAAGATTAAAAAAAAGATTGGTATTAAAGTTTAAAAAAAAATGAAAGATTTAAATGAAGGGGGATGGTTGTGAGCCCTTGTTTCTTCCCCTTATTTTCATGTATTAAACCTTTAAAAAATACACAAAGGGTGATTCGAATGGCAATTCCCCCCTCCCTAATCATTTATGCTTGATACAATAAGGAGGGGGGGTTGCGGGGCATGTCAATCCCTCCACCTCACCAAAATTGATCATTAAACCATGCTATCAAAACCTATCATGTGCATGTTATTTTCCATGTCAACGTTGAAAACCAAATCGACAACGTTGTATCAGCAATTGATTATTTATTTGGTGCCAACACATATCAGCACTCCATCCAACATTAGTTTGCGCAACATAGTTTTTTGTTTGGGTTTTAAGTGTGAATCCAACAAATTGGGTCGCATGCTTATTAAGGCTTACATACAAAAGGTTGGTCGTAAAGGGGGAGGTGCAAGGTCATATAATATGCATGCATCCAGATGGAAAAGGTAACTAGAAAGAAAACATAGAATGAGACATCCTCTTATCGATGGTCTGGGAAATAGTTCACACAAAACAAAAACAAGAATACGAATATATAATTGCAAACCCAGAATAGTCTAACATTTAAACAATCACTTATAGTCATATGTCCATGAATTCATACAAATATTCCCTGAAGAACAGAAATAAGAATGCAAGTAATCATACATAAGAATAATCTACAATATAAAGTACATTCTTACACAATCTAAGTGTTGAGAAAAATGCAGTAGAATAGTTCATACACGTGCAACACAAGCATCAGAGTTCTCTAGAAAAGTTTCAACAATAGCACATAAAACGTTTCAAGGAGGCAAAATCCCTTCATTCATATACAATCCCATTATTTATTGAAATTCAACTTGGTTATTGGCCTTCATCCTTCCTCTCTTAACCTTTTGACTTTCGTGTGTATCCTCTTTGGAATGATGAGGGAATAATGACAATATAAATGTTCCTTATTTTATATATATCATACATCATATGAATTTAGATTTTGAATTTGTCTTTTACTATTGGTGGGCCATCATGGGTTTTGGCCCTAGTTTGCCTCATGCAATGGGATGAATGATTGGACTCTAGGGATTTCTCTATCTTCTATTCTTCTATTGGTGTTCTGGCTTTGGTTGTTAGTGCTTTAGGTGTTATTGCTCCAACTCATGTTGTTGTTGTTGTCGTTGTTGTTGCAGTTTTTGCGGTTGGTATATCATCCTCTGTTGTAGATCGAATTTGTGAGAATATTTTTGTGTATTAGTGGATTCTTCCTCGTCCTAAGGCTTACCAGTTGTGTCTTTATGCTTTGCTTCCTTCACGAACTGTTTATCCAGATTGTTGAGTATGATCTTCTCTTAGTGCTCGTACCTGACACCATTCAACATGAAATATATGAGTGGTCATAGTATAATATTGAAATAAACTTTCAAAACCATACATTTGAACCTATAGAACTAAAATGTTAGTTGAGTGACAGTTCGAATGTGCTTCCTTGAGTTCGGTTCCTGGTTACTCTAATCTTGGTTGAAGTATTGTGTTATCCCAAGTTGTTAACAATGTGCCAGAGTTTAATCTTGAAAATAGTGAAACATTGGTTAGGAATCTTTTGAATCATATAGTTGTGAAATCATAGATCTCAGAAATACCTTTCCAACAACATAAGGAACGCATGAAATAGGCATCGAAGACAAATTTTATGGCCAAAATATGAAAAGTAGTTTTACAGGATCCGTCACTGTATCAGCACCAGAAGAAAGATTAAGCTCGGATGTATCAGTGCCAAAACAAGGATCATGTTGGTGAAGATGAGTTGATTCTGATAAAATTGGGTGTACTGGCGGGAAATGGGTGATCACCTTCATTGTATCGATGAGAAAGAGATTTCTTTCGTCGAGGATCCAAGGTAAAGGAAGCCTTAAAAAATTTCGAAGTGTTGAAAGTTAACTGTATTGGCGAATGATGACTGTCTACTTGTGGGTGAATTGTTGGTTGAGTAAAATCTTATAACTTCAAGGATGTTCTTGCATTGGCATTAAAATCACGTGTGATTGTTGTGCTGATTGAAATCATCCATCTAACCTTTTGTATGATTCAACATGATATTAAGTGAATGGAAATTGTGTATTACGTGGAGGGTAATCGACATCATTCATCCAATTAGACTCGAAATGATTCATCTTTGATAACCGAAAGAACATGATTAATTGGTGTGACGCAAATGATCTAATTTGGAAGAATTGGGAGAGGCTTCGAGAGGAAAGCATCTTGCTGACATGGTGTATGTCCGCAAGAAAAGAAAGATCACCGCCAATATGCCTTGGGTCGACGAGGGGTGAAGATATTCTTGTTGGCATATTGGCAGAAGAAGAGGAAATATGCGTTGACATGCAATGTGTCGGAGAAAATATAGGAAACTCATTGATACATGGTGTATCGGTGAAAACAAGGATTTTATGTTGATGTATCAGCAACCGAAGGAGGATGGAGTCTCGTGTATCGGGGTCGAGAAGATGATCGACCTCTATTCTATCGACATCGGAAAGGAGATGCTCACTGATATAGGTTGTATTGGCGGGGGAAAGATGATTCTCGTCGATACATTGTGTATCGATGAATATAGAGGGAACTCGTTGATACATTGTGTATCGGCGAGCCCGACTGTTCTTCAAAGTTGATAGAAATGGTAAATTTTGGAGAGTAGGAAGAGAGTCTTGGGATTTATTATTAGCATGAAAGATCCTAAAATGTTTTCCAGTAGCCAAATTTTAATAGGGGACCCAATTTCTTATGTTAGAGTAATGGTGAATAGAAGAATATAGGAGGGTGTTATGGTGACACACTGGGCAAAGCCAAAATCTTTGCTAGTCTTCCCTAACTTATGAGAAAAAATGCAGAGGATCGTATTCTTACTTTTAAGGTAAGAAATTTTGGAATAAATGTGAAACCAGTGCTTGGAAGGTTTCATCGTGGTGGGCTAATTGATGATGCTTGTGTACCGGTTAGTAGAGATCATATGTTATAAAGAGAGGATATATGATGATGAGATTTATTTCATTGAATTGCGTCGACGATTCAGGTTGGTATCTATGTCATGGGGTTGATATAGTTTTGTGATATAAAAATATTTTCACGAGGTGCGTATATATTATCGCTCAAGTGTTGTTCCACTGCTCGTGAGTGTCCATAGCCCTGATGGATTCGCCAGGACGTCACAGACCTTGCTCCGCTGCCACCGAGCATCCATAATCCCAACGAAGATATCTACATGCCCCCTAGTTTAATAAAGCTTATTTCCCATTCCTTCTTGATTTATTTAGTGTATGCTTAGCATTCGATGAATGGGAAACGCAATGGCCTTCTTTTAGCTTGATAGAAGATGACTACCAATTATTGAGATTTCCTTTGCATATTTTCTTTTCCTAGCTAAATAAAGTTATCCCTTTTGATTTTCAGCCTTTAGAGTTTGACACTTCACCTTTCATGCGAGCAGATTCTTAGTGCGTGGATGGTTCCCTCGTTATGTAGGATCTGCTCACCAACCAACATACAAGAATAATTCTTTATTAACCATGTGTTAGCTCATGGTTGGGTTGTTGTTACAATATTCGAAAACCATCGTGATATATACTCAACAAATACCTCTAGTTTAGCTCATGAGCTAGGAAAGAGATGCAAGCTAATTTGTGCATGTTTCCAGTACAAAGGTGTTTCCTGTATGAGATAAATGGAGGTGAGATATTTATATGTCATCAACAAGATCAGGAATCCAAAAATAAATGAATTCAGAGAATGAATTTGATCCGGATTTATGAGTGGAACGAAATGAAAACATAGATCTATAATATTAACACAGAGACATAGTGAATAATAACAGAGATACAATAAAACTTGACACCTATTAAAAAAGAAATATGCTTAAATTATAAAAATGCAGACTGAAACAAGCTTTCTAGAATGGTGGCAGCTTATCTTTGAGAAGAGATGTGATGACTATGCTCATTCGCAATAAGATGAGTATAATGAGGCTCCAAAGGCCTTTTTACATCAAACATGAATGCCAAAACCCTAGACATCCAAAAACCTAACCCTAGGAGATGAAGCGTCAAAATTCATGTGGGCCCCGTTGCAGTAAGTTGGTACATCAACTTCCTGGGGTCATAACTTTTGCATGCGATCTTTGTTTTAGGTGTTCGATACCTCTTCGGAAAGGTCTATTTGAGAAGTACAACTTTCATCGAGGATTAGAGAATGGAGATGAATATCTCTAGCCCCCAAAATTCCAAAAAAACATCATTTAGGACCTCAAAATGGCCCCGGAAGTTTGGGACTCAAAAAAATGTAAAAAAACTACCAAAATGAAAATTGTAACTTCCAAGATGAAATTTGCATGTTAGCTAGTTGGAAGAGGTGGATGGCTACCGATATTGTTGGACATATGGGTTGACTCAGGTTCTACCCTAGTTCTCCAAAAAAAACCTTATCACCATCGGCCCTTCTGGTAAACCAGAACACTACACCCTGCACAGAGTGCACAACACAGTCTCACCTGAGATGGTTTATGGGTGACTACATGACGCAGGTGTCTGCAGTCATGGAAGGGATAGGGGTTGTTATTCTTACTTATATTTCTACTTTACCATGCATTCTATTACAATATTCATCATATCCATCCATTCATTCATAACATTAATTTTGCATATCTATTCTAGTGCGTGTTGTAAGTAAAACGATTCAGTCATTTATCTAACCATTCAATCATAATTACATAAATAGTAAACCATTCAGACACATTGCACACATATTTTTACCGTGGTTCACCCCCCCCTAGGGTTATGTCCACAAATATCTTTTGGTCCGCTTCTTATTCAATAAAAAGGTGTCGTGCGCATTACATCATAATAGAGAGTAGTGAGGCAAACCAGTATCTCACCAAACTCCACAGCTTGCGACCTGACCCTCAACTATATCTCCAGATTTAATCCATCTAAGCTCCAGAGCTCTCAAACCATACTTCAACTCCAAAAAGGTTCTTCAAGTATGCAAAAGTCACACAAAGATCTCCCAAAGAATAGATGGGATGCATAGATAGATAGATAGATGCCCCATTCTACCTTAGAACTCTTCTATTTATATTACAAAAATGGGTTAAAACCTTACAATATGACTCCAAAACCCTAACCCCAATATGGCTAGGTTTGTCCACATCTACATCAGATTTCTGCAAATCTTGCCACACACACTGCTTTTCCTCAAAATATGGCGCGTTCTCCTCGTTTGTTGCATTGTTCTCCCAAAAATTCCTAGTACAACAAGCCCCCAACACTAACATGTGTCTCGTCCCAAACCACTTAGTTCATATTTTGCAGCGCTACCTTCAACGCATGAAACTTTGTTTCCAACTCTGTCGCTTTCTCCTTAGTCGGTGTGCTCTTTCCTTCTAGTATCTCCAAAACCTGCGTTGTTATGTGCTCTGTCAACACTTCTATGCTTTATGCATGCACCTGTTCTAAGTTGGCTTTCTCTATTTGCAGTTCCTCTATCATCCTTTCGGCCTCTTGCTGAAATGGCTCCAACTAAGCCTGGCTTGCTTGTTTCTCCTCTTACAAAGTCTTTACTTATGCCTGCAAATTTTTCAGTTTCTGTGCGGCCTTTAATCTCGGGGATATGTCCATGGTCTTCTTCCTCTTCTCTAAGTCATGAACCGCAACGCTCAGCTTTTCCTCTCTTTTCTCCAGCTGCTAGATCTTCTCATCTTCTTCCATGTTGATCCAAATATGTGCAGTCTTCTCATATAATTTTGCCACTTCTTTTATCTCATGCGCTATTCTATCTACGTGCGTAGTAACCTCTTATTCTCTCTATTCCCGTACTTCTTGAGGTGTGCTCGGAGTTTTTTTTTTGTTAAGTCCTCTATCTCTTGTTTATACTTCTCAATTCTATGGACAATCTTCTTTATCTTCTCTTCTGCAGTTACCTCCAGTGCCTGTGCGCATTCTGGTATGCTCTTGTATACTTATGCAAGTTTATTTTCTAGTTTGTATGTGCATTGCTTCTCCTCCTCCTTCTCTAGTGTGATCTGCTCACAAGTCACCTGCAAAATCTCCTTCATCTCTTGATTGAGCGCTAGGTTGGTGGCATCCACCTTAGCTCTAGATTGTATTTCCTGCATCACAGTCGTTTGTAATCCATATAACGCCTTCGTGGGTATGTTCGCCAGAACTAACTCTAGATGTTCCACGTCCTTCCCTAGTTTCTGTGTTGTGTTCTCATCTACCTCCAACATCTCTTGTGTGACCTTAAACCTGTCACTGCTCTTCACTACTGTATTATTTGTTTCTCCCTATTCTTTCTGCGTTGGTGCCTCTTGTACTTTTTCTTTCTATTGTGTTGCTAGATGGTGTGTTTTATTTAGTTGTAGCCTCTGTACAATGTCATGAACTTCTACTAGCTTTTCCATAATCTCCTCTCGTTGTGCCTCTGCTGCAAGTAGTGGATTTTCCCCTTTATTCTGGACTTTGTCTGCGATGAATTCTGCATCATCTTCTGCGATAGTAAGAACTGAAGGGTTATTATGATACTTCGTCTTCTTCCTAATTTCTGCCTCATGTGTTCCAGTCCTATTCTTTGGTGGGGTTGAGGTCTGCACCTTAGTTTTCTTATTCTATGTTTCCTCATCCTAAAATTCCATTTTTTTCGAGCTATCTCCCTTCTCGCCATCCCCTTTTACTTTTGTGTTTGATATAGTATCTTTTCTTCTTTGCTTCTTGCTTGTTGCATTACTTCTTGAGGCTTGACCGCACTCTGCAACCTTCCTTATATTTTCTGTTGGACTGCTTGTCTTCTTTGATGTTCATGCTTCTGCCTGATCCTTGGGATTTGGTCCTTTCTTCTATGTGACTAGGACCTTCCACTGCACAGGCCAGTCTTTCATGATCCAGTCAACTTCCTCATGTGATGTATAATACCTCATTTCCAGCCACTTCTTCTTTGTATCCTTTCTGGCCTAAATCCACAAATGGTGTCTTGAAGCTTTGAAATTATCAATCCCTTCATTTTCCTGGACTACTTCGATTGGCATCCTCCAAACATTTGTTGTCTTATGTTGCATGTCTTCCAAGAACATGGAAAATACTATGTTGTTCTCCTGTTGGTTCTTAGGGTCCTTTGCTTGCCACAACGTTTTATACCGCATTACACATCATTTCCCTTTTATGTCCATAAAAGCTGAAAATTTGGGCTCTTTCTAGCCTACCAAAGATATCAGTATCAACAACCAGGAATAATGGAATTATGTTCCATTATTATGTGCATCTCGATAGTCTATCAGAAATTGGTTCAATAAATATGGCACCCAACTTAACACTACACCTTTTGAGCACTACACAACTATCGCTATCACTCTTGTTGGGGCCTCTTCCTTTCTGCACTTCCTCAAAAAATTTCAAGCCATCATCTTTATATAAAACTTTGTCGTTAGGTCATTGATGTACTTTATTATTATACCCACGGTGCCCCTGTATGTCCTGAACTGCACTTGAACTTCTTCTGCAATTTCTTTGTCCCTGGATTTGTTGTCCAAATAATATTCTGGATTTACACCGTTGGTAGGAAACCTTATAATCTTGGCTATCAGATCTACATCTATGGGGATCGGCATGTCCATCCACATGATACATCCATGTACCCTGGCTAGCAATTACTTCACACAAAAGCCCACATTCTTACCACGCCTGAAATGTGGTATGTCCAACAGATTCATAATGCATGAGTTGTATAACCTTGGCATCCACTACACGGGCACCAAAATGGGTTTCTCTAGAGGTCCTACCTCCCCCCTGTTCTCCAAGTAAATTTCTTGTGTAAGGTCAGGAAAATTCGCTTTATCTGTCACATCATGATCTACATATTTTAATTTTGGCACCTTCCCAAGCATATCTTCAACTGCAACTACAACTTCTTAGATGTATGGTAGAGTGATTTCTACTACGCTTGGTGCTTTCCTCTTCGGACCCGCAACTGGGTTTTCTTATGTAGCTTCTTCTTCAAATTCTTCTTCTTCTCCTCCTTATATCTCTTGCTTTCCTATGATATCTTCAACGATTTCTTCCTCTGCGATGACTTTCTATTTTTGTTTCTACATTTCCTCCACTTCTGCAGTGTTTTTGTGATTAGGGTTTGCCCCATCGTTAGGGATTTTCATGCTCTGACCCTCTTGCACATGTTCTGTGGTTGATGTTTCTTCTTCTATCCTAGTAGGACTAACGAATTCGGTCTCTGATGTCGTAACATTCTCTAGCTCCACAAAACTCTCCCACTTTGTCATTCCTTCCTTCTTCCTTCTTGAATGTCGGGTTACTCTTACAAATCATCCGAGAGTGCCAACCTTCGGGGGTGCCATCTTGCTTGCCTTGCAGATGAATGCCTGTCTTTCTTTCTTAATCACCCTATGTTCGTGCTCTCAAGTGCTTTCTTGCTCAAAAATCGCTAAGTGTCGAACTCTTCCTAGCTTTTCCCTTTTTATAAATCATGTCATTAATGTTATGACGTGGCTGTCCTTTTTCGTTCACTTGTTTTTTTCTTTTCCAATTATTTCTTCATTCCATCACGCGGTGTCTAATTTTCCTGTGCGTGTTCTTCTGAATTATGTCGCACCAATTTTGTGTCTGTTGCGCATTGTCATTCCCAACTATCACATTGTTCCTCTAACTACTTCTTTTTGGATTTTTCTTCATTTTTTCTATTTGTTTTTATTCCTTTTTCTTCTTTTAATTCCTATTATTTACAATATGTACAAGTCTATGTGTTGCGCTACAACTACCGAGAGTTAGTAGTTCTATTGTCCCTATACAATTTCAGTCGACTACCATTTGCCATTCCTTGAACTTCCTTGCCTACTAAGTCTTGCAGTGGTACAACACCTCCATCTGTGATAGACTTTATCTAATATGGCCCTAGCCAATGCATTCTGAGCTTTCTTGGGTGCTACAAATACTTATTGTCATAGAGGAGAACCAGATCTCCATCCTTAAATGTCTTCTTCTTGATATGTCTATCATGCCATGCTTTATCCTTTTCTTTATGTACCTCCTGGTGAAAACTTGTTATGATTCTATCCTCTTCCAATTCCATCAGTTGAGCCAATATTTCTTATGTTGTTCCCCTTTCTGTCATCTTTGTAATTGTTGCAATGCTCAGACTTGGTATCAAATAATCTAAGGGAACTAATGCCTCATGTTCATACACCAATCTAAAGAGTGTCTGCCCTGTTAGCTTCTTGCGGGTAGTTCTATAAGCCCAAAGTACGGTTGGTACCTTCAAATCCCAATCATCTATGTTTACATTGTTGATACTGAGAGGGGGGTGAATCAGTATCAAGTACAATTTAAAAACCTTTTCCAACTTATACTTAAACCATTCAATTATATCCAATGAGCAATGAACAATAGTATAAGAGTTACACCAATACACCACAATACACCAT
>ML795562.1:71608-103591 GCA_009831015.1 Picea engelmannii
GGAAAAAAAAAAAAAAAAAACCCTGAAAATAACAGATTTTAAAACTTCAATAACTTTACTTCCCGAACTCCGTTTCAGACGATTTTTTTTTAATGGGTGTTTTTCTAAGAGGAACTCAGATCTACAACATGTTTCTGGAAATTTTTCACATAAATATACAGAAATCGTCTGGAATGCCGCGTTCCTCTTCTCCGAAAAAATATGCAAAAATAGAAAAATATTTGTCCACAATTCCTGCCAAGAAAAGTGCTCTGATATCAATTGTTAAATACCAATGATCGGAGTACAAAATACCACAATAATACCAAAGATATTTGAATACAATCACCACACAAGATATATGAAACAATATAGAAAACCACCACTTTCATATATCAAACACTTAGGGTAGGGCAACACCATACAATTGATCATATTATGGAAGAGATCCTCTCATGTTCACTTGCCTCTTCGAGGGGGATTCCCTTTATTGAGCTACTACTCCAAATACAAAACTTCTCTTCATATCCCATTACATTGCTTTAACCCCTTTATATAGTGCTACCATTACCTAAGAACATTATAGAGGAGAAATCTTTTAGAAGCAGAACCTTCTAATAAGTCCTCTTACATTTATTATATCTAACTACCATAGTGGGCCTTATTTAATAATATAATGGACCTAGTCCACCTTACATTCAATGGCCTCCACTACCTCTCTAGCTACCTAATAGGGAGTAAGTTAATAAGTCAACAAACTCACATCATTTTTGGAAGAAATTCTCCTCAAATCCAACAATAATTTTGCCAAAAGTTATATTTCCACTTAATTGATGGGAACTTTGACCATGGAACATTGTCCTTAAGGGTTTTGACACATTTCAAATTGACCCAAATCACTAGTTGGAAAAAATGAGCGAATCATGACAAAACTTTGCCTTCTCAAAAAAAAAAAAAGTTCGTAAAAAAAATTGTGCTTGTCCACTTATTAACTCTACCTTGAAGTGCCCCTTATCTGATTTGTAAGCGGTGGGCCTATGGCTTGTCCATTTCGTCAGCAAAAATTTGTTGCGAAAATTATATTCCGTTCTCTGTTCTTTGGGTTGTTTACTGCTTGGTCTGCATTGCCTGTGGTTGCTAGACCAATAGCAACTAAGTTCCCAAACTGTGCCCAAGACCAACAATGAAGAGAGCGTGCATATTTAATCATCCAACAATGGAGAAAAATGCCTAGGGGGCGAATTTAGTCGACCAACAATGAATATATTTTTTTGGATGAATTTAGTAGCTTGGTGATGGAGAAAAATGCTCAGGGCAATTTTAAGCATTGGACATGATATTGAAATGACTAGGGGCGAATTTAGACATCCAACATCAGAAAAAACGACTTGGGGTGAATTTAGACACTCAGCATCAAAGAAAAATGACCTGGGGGCAAAAGGAAGACGCCTAGCTAAAGAAAAACAACCCAACAATTATTAACTTCAACCAACTTCTCAATTGAGATGCCTAGCACTAACAAAAACGCCCAAAGAGATATAAATTCGCCTAGGCATAAGTAAATTTGTTCGACAACAAAATAAAACACCCAGAGGAGTGAATACAATTTGTGGGTGAGTGGAACCTCATTCAACAAGATAAAACACAACTCAAAGAGGATTGAGCTAATGAAGCTTGCATCTACTAACCCAAATATAAATTTCAAGCAATAAAACTCAAATCAGAACCACAATATACCTCACAAAGCATTTTGCACCCATATAGTATAAACAACAAGGATTTATTTTGCTTAGGAAATTCATTACAATGGGTGAGCTATGCATGCCCAAAAAACTCATGCATTGTTACTCACGAAAAAAAATGTAGATTTCCATCGCTCATAGATGCCTTCACTTATTGTGGACATGCTCCTTAACTCCTTTGTCCACCGATCTTGAAGCATGCTACACTCTCGAGCTCTCATATCCACAAACTTCCCAAGTTCTCATTGTCTCCCTCCATTTCCCTCTTCTCTACTACCTTCATTATTTTAATGTGCTCTCTTTGGAAGGCCATCCGTGCATGGTTCTTTTCCACTTTCAATTTTGTCAAAAAAGACAAAATGAAATGAAAAAAATAATTACAAGTTTATTACAATTTTATAAAAGAATTTCGGCAAGGATCCAATTAGGATTATTATCCCATGCCATTAATAAAGTGTTTTTTTTTTCTTTTTTTCCAAAGTAACATATCATGGGGAAAACCCAAGATGCTTTGCCTCATTTTGAGGATGGTACCTAGGGTAAACCCTAGATTCTTTTGGACATAAGGCTAGATCAATAACAATGGTCAAAGCTATTACAACCATATACTTATTAAGTTTTCAACATGTCAATAACAAGAAACCACCTAAACTAAACCCAATTAACAAGTGATTGATTTATTTACTTACATATAAAAGCTGGATAAACTAAAATTTATATATACTCATTAAAATAAATTGAATATCTACATTTTGAAATTGTTTTACCATATAAATATATTTTTATTAAATAATAAACCAAAATGAACCTAAAATTTATTTTTTGGAGGGAAACACTCATGGGAAACCCACCAACCACTTCCTCTCATTTCAAGAATAGTACCCAAGTAAACTGGATTTTGTAGAAAAAAACTTAAACCACTTGACCATCAAACTTAACCCAATTAATTAAACTAAAATTTATCTATACTCATTAAAATAAATTGAATATCTATATTTTAAAATTATTTTACCATATAAATATCTATTTATTAAATAAATAATAAACCAAAATAAACCTATAGCTTTAAGAGCAATGGACTTCAAGTAGCTGGCAGATCATTTATAACTATCCACCCATATAGAACAAAAAATTATAAAAATCAATTTAAAACCAAATTATTAAATAAATAATAAACCAAAATGAACCTATAAGGGTAATGGACTTCAAGTGGCTGGCAGATAATTTATAACTATCCACCCATCTAGAACAAAAAATTATAAAAATCAATTTGATAAAAAAAAAATCCAAAAAGGATAATGATTTAAAACCAAAATGCACACATACACATTGAAACATTAAATATGGTGAAGATTTGTTTCGGCGTTCCGTGTGGATACATTTCATTTTCACGAAGATCCGCATGGCATGACTCTGACTTTGACTCGCGGCATAAAACACTCCGCAATTTTTAATTTTTGTTTGAAAGGTACATCATTTTGAATCCCTGATCCATCCGTGTCGGCAACCTAAGGTTCAGGGTTTGAGAAAGATTTGAATTTTGAAAGATCCCGCTAATGGGTAGGAGGGAATATGAGTTGGAGGATAAGACGAAGGGCTGGCGCTGGGGAGGGGCAGCGATTGGTGGTAAATCTAATGTCAATCGGTCTTCGCTTACTCTTTTAAGTCTCATGGCGAATTTGCGGAGAAGAATAAGAATTTGGAAGGATATATAGGTCTGCCAAATTAGGGAAGTCTCCAAAAACAATCAATCTCGTGGACGTTTTTTTCATGGAAGTGGAAGGAGTTGTGGTGTCTATTCTCCAACAGGAATTTGACATTTGGTCCGCATTCGCTGCCGACGGATTCGTGGGCGCCTGCCAAAGCAGTAAGTGTTGTTCAGACTCTATCCTTCTCGGTCATTTTAACTCAACATGCGTCTCCACGTCCACACACACCAGTTTTAATGCACATGTAATGGCCCTTTGTCATCTTTTAATGCGTATACACAGAATATATGATAGTTCTACCAGCCCCCATTGCATGTCCGATGTTTTATTGATATCCGAATCCCTCGCCCTCTTACTCGATGAATTACGCGGGGAGGGTTGGAGTTATTCCTTCCTGTCCGTTTGTTTCACCATTTGTTCGATGCCGGTGAGATCTCCAGCACGATTTACTGTACTGCTCTGACCTAATTCCCAATTTCCGCTTGGATAATTCTTTGTGGGTCGGGATTGCTTTTAAACCCTACCATGAAATGCATTTCGTAGCCTGCCCAAATCGCCTGCTTTGCTCATGCAGAGATCCCACAGGCAGGGGTAGACTGTCGTAGTAGTATTTCAGTGGGGTAGACTGTTGTAGTGGTACTTTGATCCCGAGCTCCCATGTGCTTGATCACGGTCTTGTAGCCCTGGCTATTGATTATTGCTAGCACCCATGGATGGCTTGCTCAGAATAGTGCTGAATTATTGTTGGGGATTAATGCTGTCAGCAGGTCTTTGAAGAGCTGGGGACGAGATGGGTAGGATGAAGCTCGCAATCAGAAGACTGGAACACAACAACAACAGGCAGATTACTTTCTCCAAGCGAAGGAATGGCATTATCAAGAAGGCCAAGGAACTGGCAATACTTTGCGACATAGACATTTTGCTCATGATGTTTTCACCCTCTGGAAAGCCCACAGTCTGTGTTGGAGAAAAGAGGTATTTGCCTTCCTCCTCTCATTTTTGTTTCCTAGTCAAGGGTAGAGACTGCAGCTAGTCCCATAAGGTTATGGGTCGTCGAGGAATTGTAAAGAGAAATGACAATTCAGGCTTGAACTCAAGATTCATTAATTACTGACCGGGGCAACTCTGTCGGTTCAACTTCTATTATCGGCAATGGAGAATTTTATAAGTTTTAAATCTTTAAGTAAAATTGTGAACTAGGTATTCCATATGAAGAAGGGGCTCTTTACTGCTTTTTGACCTACATACTTTAAATTTGGAGAATTTTAGTAATATTAAAATTTGGAAAATTTTAGTAATACTAGGTCTAGAGTAAAACTGTGGACTAGGTATTCTATATAAAGAAGGGGTTCTTAATTTTTAGTAGTATTAAAATTTGGAAAATTTTAGTAATACTAGGTCTAGAGTAAAACTGTGGACTAGGTATTCTATATGAAGAAGGGGTTCTTAATTTTTGGGCTCTTTACAGCTTTTTGGCCTACATAATTTGAATTTGGAGAATATTAGGAGTATTAAGTGTAGAGTAAAATTGTGGACTAGGTATTCTGTATTAAGAAGTGGCTCTTAATTTTTGGGCTCTTTACAGCTCTTTGGCCTGCATACTTCAAATTTCAGTGTCTTTACAGCTTTTTGGCCTACATAATTTGAATTTGGAGAATCTTAGGAGTATTAAGTCTAGAGTAAAATTGTGGACTAGGTATTCTGTATTAAGAAGTGGCTCTTAATTTTTGGGCTCTTTACAGCTCTTTGGCCTGCATACTTCAAATTTCAGTGTCTTTTACAGATTTGGTGTTCAATTAGTTCACATTCCAGCAGGAGCTACTCTTATAGTGACATGTTCTTAGTAGCTCATATGTTGGATTTTGGAGCTCTGTTTGGACTAGTGCCACCCTTTAAATTAAGCCCTTGCGTGCTATATACATCGAGTGTTTTTTTTGGTGTGTGGGGGGAATAAAATATAACTTCAAGAAGAAACCCAATATTGCTAAAATAAGAACATATTCCGACAAGTTCCATTGTGAAACAGGGCGTTGGACTATTTGTAAAACGCTGTGGGATGAAAGAATTTGTCATCTTTATGAGATATCAAGAATGTGGAGGATGAAAAACACTTTCTCTTAAAATGTCTTGCATATGCCCACATCAAATCTCAATTTCAAAATATTTGTAACAATATTGACTTTTGTAACATGTTAACTCATCAAAATTATGGAGATTTGGGAAAACTTCTCTCCAATCTTTTCGAGCATAGCAATAAAATTCTAAAGCAAACCAAGTAATTCTTTACCATTTTTCTTAAGGTCTGATAGACCAAAGTTGATCATAATGGACGGTAACATCATCATCATCATTGTTATACAAAAGACCATTAAATTACAGCAAGAATAATCAACTACCTTAATGCAGCCAGCGCTGCAATAAGGTCTGAATAAGCCTTTACAAATACATTTTCAGCATCTTTAAGGAGCAAAAATACCTTGCCCTTTGTTTGGTAACTTACACCTATGAAGGTTAATTTCTGAAAAACATGGACAGAGCCTACAGTTCTTTCAATGACAGACTTGCATGCAATATCCATAGTGGTTACAGCACTGAGGTGCAAATAACCTGGAATGTTTTTAGGCCCGGATGGGATTTATAATTTATTCCTCAATATTGTCACGTCCATGAACATAATCCCGATGTCAAGGCCTATCTAGATTTTAAAATCGTAAACAGAGAGGCCCTTCTCTCCTTGCAATATACATTGAATTATGATATAAATGAAATGTTAAATTTCTCCTATACATTGAATTATGGTATAAATGAAATGTTAAATTTCCCCTTTCCTTAGTATTGCTAGATGGATTGATCGTGCTCTATTTGTGAATTGCCAGAATTGCTATTTTTTGTTCATAAAGTTAGGAATTAATGATTAATCCATAGAATAGGTTTTTTGTCATGTTAAAGGCAATTGAATAACCTTTCTGTTCATAGAGCCGTCATCATCCCCATAAATTTCTGTGGTCTGGATGGCGTCCTTTAGATTGTTGTCAAAGGCTAGTTTGATTGTATATCTCTTGGATCTCTCCTATACTTAGATTTGTTAAAATTTAATTACAAAGACAATCATTATTTAGTAAAGCTCGTGGTGTGTAATTTTCATTAAAAACAAAACTAGTATCTCTTATCTTTCAGACTATTGGAATTTTTAACCATGATTAGCTTTTTTGTGATCCACTGAACGAGCCTTATTCTGTAGTAGCAGTTCAATCTTACTTTTGCCTGACTGTTTTGCAGTTATTGAATTTCCTTTTGCAAGTTATGTATGAGTGCAAAAAGTTATAATTCGAATGCAATATTAAAGTATCTACATCTTACGGAAGACAAATACCTATATGTAAATAGATGGATAATTCTATGTATGAATTGCAGATAAATAACATTTTTTTTCTCAAAATTTAAGTATAGACTATGAGGGAGGGGAAATTTAAATAACATTGAGGTAAGAACTTTCCCGTGACGCGATTTATCATACTTTTATAATAGTTTCCGGGGATAATTTCTATTCTTATTTATATGTGGTTTACTTTTTGTCCAGATCTTACAAAATTTGGTGTAGGGAGCATTTCTTTATTGGAGAATTTCGAATATAAATAGATGTGTTTGTTTTGGCTATTATTAGATTTTTTGGCAAGCAAATAACTATTATAGAATTGTATTTTTGGCAAAGGGTTATAAACACCATTAATAAGCAATTATGAATAATACATAAGTTTTTAGGATTGTAATAAACTGCTAGGAATTATTATTAATAATAATATTATTAGGTTGATTGTTTAGGGGGCTATCTTTAGAGTGTTAGTAGGATAACACAGGGCAAATAATTTTATTGCAAGGGATGATGTGTATTCTTTTGTGGGAAGAGGAATTGGAGAATGATGCATGTAATGGAAACTATGCTTTATGGAAGTGTCTTGTCTTAAATGTGAGCTATGTTTTGTAGTATTGTCTATGGTTGCTTTCATTGTTCTTCAATTTGTTTATTGCTTATTCTTGTGGTCTTCCTTTACATTTAGTGTTATGAGGGCAGAATCTGATATTTTTTGGGAATTGAATTTTATAGGTATTTTGTTTGAAATACGGCAAGAAGTCTCCAAAGAAGACAAGATGTTCTAAATGAGATGACAGTGCCTTGGGGACTAGTATTAGCTTTATGCAAAAAACCTTGATAATTTGCAAAATATAATGGTGGAAAGTAATTTCCAAGAAAAGTAGTTTGAGCCTGGCAACCAACTGACCAAGAAAGATGACTCGATATACAATATGAAGAGACAAGACAATAATATGACTCAAGTTTCCTGTTTTCTCTTCTACACTACCCACGCCTACCTGACTCAATACTCAGCCATAGCAATGCAAAGTAACACTGATGCCCTCATCCAGGCTTGATCTAGACCATCTCTGGAAACAAACTACTGTCATATGACACTAGATTTTGGGATTCAACTCCAGGAACAAATATCTGGCTAAAAATGCAAAGAAAGAAAGAAATTAAAAGACCTGTGCCTGCTCATGCATATGCAAGGTAATTTATTATGTTTGAAGATGACAGAGAATTGTCTCAAAACTGAATTAAAAGGGAAATAAAAGACAGGGCAACAATACGAAAACAGAAAAACAACAAGCATAGCTTTAGGAGAACAAAAGGATTGTCAAATAAAGGCCACTAACTACCCAACTGAACCCAAAACTTCCCTCTTTTTTTTTGTTTTTCTTGTTTTATTGAAGCCCAAAAACTCTTATTTTGGAAGTTTGTCAAAGCTGCCATGATCAATCAACATACTCTAATGACTAATGTAACCATTCAACTAAGTGATGAATGATACAGGGAAGATCAACAAAGTCAACCCTCCAGTGCAACCAATCACGAAGTCTACTAAGACGGAAAGATGCATTCATGTGCTTGCTGCTTAAGAAATCAATTAAGTCTGTCAATTGAAACTTGGAACATGGTACCTCACCAATGATCAATAAGCAAGTAGAAGAGCCAAAACTCTTCAAATTTACCTCTTGAAACACTTCCATCATCCTCTGCTCATTCGAATCATGAGTAATCTTGATATCCAAGCAATGATTAATCAAAGGATCTCTTTGAAGAATAAAATCTGAATGCGGGATCATGGGCAAATTGTAAGGAAGATCATCTTCTGGTTGAACCAAAGGTTGCTACCTCTGCTGCAATGGTATTTGATCAAATTATTTTTGGATCACTGTGGGGATATGTAAGGATAAAGTCTCTTGCTGATTCAATTCTGCATGGCTGATTTGTTGCTGTTCCTTTTGAATTTTATCATCATTAATGGAAGAAATCAATGAACTTGTTGCCGCCTTTATACACACTTGGGTGATGTGGAAGAAATCTTCAATCCACTTGGTGTGTCCTTGGGGGCAAGTCTTGAGTCAAGGTGTTGTCACTTAATCCTCGACTTCTCCGTCTAAGCCAAATCCTAGCGAAGCCAAGGGGGGTAGTCCTTAACAAAATATACTAAGGCTTGAAACTAGTCTAAGTACAAGAAAATGAATCTAGGAGTTTTTGCAATAAAGTCAATTTTAACATGAGTAAATCTACACTAGCAACATATATTATTCATATATTTACAAAGCAAAAGTTTATGGAAAAATATTCAATAAATGAGATACTTGCAGAAGATAGAGTCAAAGGATACAGATGCTTGCAAGTACGATAACCATAATCATAAATAAATACTTTAAGAACAAATTGATGCTTTGCAAAATGAATGTTTTGAAGCAAATGGCTTCTTAGAATGTAGAAAATTAAGACCAGTGCCAATGAGATCGTGTATTGTGCTGATGAAAATGTAATGTACCTTGTGGAGATTGTCTTTGAGAGTTTTAGAGTTCGATTAATGTGGATTTATTTTAGTGAAACTTGATTGTAAGAAAGGAAATATACAATAGATTTGGCCTCTCAAGAGACTATCCCTTCAGTATAGAAATTTGCTGAGAACTTGTCGAAACCCAATGGTTTCACCAACAAGTTCACTAGAGGTGCCATATGTCCAACACATGGAGAACCTAGATCTCAAAGTTTCTGTCTCCCTCTAGGCTGTTTTCTAGACCAAGCAATAGTAACTTTCAAGATTGTCCTATTAAGCTACTCCGCACTGACCAACCTCGGTTTTGATGAGTTCCTCAGATCGAGCTAGGCTCGCAAGGGTTCAGAGCATACATCGGGGAGCTGAGGGGATTGGTTTATTTTGCTAACAGAAAATAAAGACAAGAAAGTAAAATGTCATCTAATTACTATTGTCCACACTGACCAACCTCTTTGCAGAGGAGCTGAGGGGATGGGCTTATTTTCCAAAAGTAAATTGCAAAACTGAAATTGAAAGATTGTAACAAAAGGAAACTAGTCTAACAATTAAGTATTACTTTCCAAAAGAAAACTAAACTATGTGTTGTGGTTAAAGTTGATTGATTAATTGCCTCTTAGTTTTGCCTTTAGATTGTATGAAAGCAGTAAAGTAAATGAAACAAAGAGATCAACAAATACACGACCATACCAATCCCCCAAAGGGGGAGAAGAAACTGGGCACTATGAGGCCTGCTTTTATTACTTTCGATTACAATGAGAACCTTGTTTTCTTTTCTTCTTTGGAAGATGTTTTTTTTTGGATCCTTATAGATTTGGATCAATAAGTTACCAGGTTTGGAAGAAAGAGGTTTATTCTTTGGAGAGGTAGGAAGCTCCCGGATGCTCCAAATGCTTCTTCCGCCAAAAATGGACAGAGTCTCCCCTTAGCTGTCCAATGTTTTGCAAAAAACAGCAAACAAAATACCCCAAAAGATGCCCAAAATGACTTTGGGACAGCCTAGGGGGTAGATCAAAACTAGTAGGAAAATTAATAAATGAAACAAGTTAACTAACAAACTACAATTTTTTTGGATTTTTAGACTTTATAAACTACTTAAAACAGCAAGGAAAAGCACTTTTAATTTGTCAAATTTTGAAGTGAAAAGCACAACTAGTAACTACACTTTTAGCTTTAAACAATCTGAATTTACACTTGCTTAAAAGTGCCTAAAAACTTTACTAAATCTACTCTTTTTTGAAAGATGAAACTTTAGCCAATTAATAGACTTAGAAATGTAATCATGCAAAGTAAAAGAATAGTGTAAATGGACTTTTAAATCAGATTTTTTCTTTGCATGCTTCTTTGCATGCAAGTAACCAAGTAACCAGAATTTTTTTTTTACAGAAGAGATAAATTTGAAGTGCTTGGAACCCTTGGGCAATGCTGTCACTTTGATGGCAAGTCAAAGATGAGAAGATTGTCAAACTCTTTGAAGAATGATGGATGCAAGCAAGCTCGTACATTCCTTCAAGATGAGATGATTCTGTCTATTTCACAAAACCCTTGCAAATGATCTTGTTAGATAGAATGGTGTTACCTACACAAAAGACTCAATTGGCATGTTAGTTTAGCATAAAACATCACATGCACATCAAATGGTTAATGTAAATAATCAATAGAATTGAAAATACAATGATATTAGCAACTCTATCCAATTGAATAATAATATCCTTATGAATTGGCCAATACTAACAAGAAACAAAAGCAATGCTTGAAACAATATCACCTCAATGAAATTTTGGACAAAATTCACCAACACAAGAGCCACACCACCATTGATTTTGACCTCCAAAGACTTTTATTCCATAAGCAAGAGAATGATTACAATGATACAATATCCAAGCATAGTCCAAATACCATTAGCTACAAAGGGAGGGGTTGACTTGCTTTTATAGCATTTGAGGGTGATGATCCCAAGAGAATGTGCATAGCCAAGTGTAGGGTGCGCATCAGAAGAGTGAGGATGTGTGCGAGTGATTGAGGGAGTCAACATGACACCTCTCCACAACTAGAGTGAGTCGCCATAGGAGAGGGAGATGTGTGGGAGTGAGAACTCGCCACATGTGAGTGGTCGTTGGAGAGGGCAAGTCATCCCTCTTGGGATTGATGCCCCTCCTCTCTAAATGCGCCATCTCATCCTTGAAGGTCGAGTCCCAACTTTGGGATCTCCACCTTAGCTACCTACTCAACACAACTCGCCTTCCACTTGAGATAGCTTGCCACCTCTGTCTAGCACTCAAGACATAGCCAAGACATGTCCCCAACACGTTTCCTTTTATTTAGGCTTTTTGATTTTTTATTGATTTTTTAATGTTTTTTTCACCTTTTGTGAGCAAAAATCATTTTGAGTGATTAAAATCACTTTTTTGCCTCAACAAAGGGGGAATAAGGGTTTAGGGGGTGCTTTGGGTTAGAAAACAAGCACCAACATGGCATACAACAACATCTAGTGCCATTTTTTATGACTTTTTGACTTTTGCAATTAAAATAACCCGTTTGCAGGAAATTTTTTATTGACTCAAAACATTAAAAGAAACCTAGGGGGGACTTAGCGCAATATCCATTTGATTCAATATAGATGTCCTAGCATGGTAATATAAACATTTAGACACTAGACATTGGAATTCCATGCCAAGGTCTAACCACCACCAGCACATACTCCAACTTTGGAGGTGATTTGAGTGAAAAAACATAGAAATTATAACTCGCCTATGAATAATTTCTCAGGAAAGAGATAATTAACAAGTGAAAAAAAACACTCTAGAGTATATACTCGTGATCAAGTCTTGGTTTGCCAAGTCTTTTACAACTTCATCATGCTAATCTCATTTATTACAATGCCCCACAAGGGATGGAAATGCGAAAAATGTTGGTCAAAATGATTGACTGAACTTCTGAACACTGAAATTTGAGCAATTGATTGCTTAGTGTTTGGCAACTCAATTGCAAGTCTAGCTAGTGCAATTCAGTGGATAACATAACCCACTTGTAAATTTGGCTCTTAATCTTCATCTTCATGAAACGCTACATATGGTCCAAGTGGTGCAATTATTGGTTCATGATCATCCAAACAAGAGTAATTGACATCCCCTTCATCGCTAACAACTTCATCACATGCAACGTTTCTACTATTATGTTCTTTTTCAATAGCAAAGAATTCTTGCACTCATAAGGAAGCAAAGAAAGCTTGCCCAAAATTTCTTGGGTATTCACTTCAAAAGAGGGAATGAAACTTCAATTCAAAAGCAAAGGCATAATCCACCAAGATGTTTCTTGGTTGGAATGTGCGGTGGATCTTATGCAATTCCTGGACAAATCTGCCACGAAACTTAGGAATAGTTTCATCTTCTCCCTTCTTAATGTGAAATAACTCCACCACCATGGATATATTATGCTACATCCACTGTACGGATTCACCATCCATTATCAGTCATGATCCTTTCACAAGGAGTCATCAAGGGAGAGTCGGGTAGTGATCCACCCTTGTGTTTTGGAATAGATGTTTAGGTTTGCTAAGGCCAGAGCAATGCCTTGTGTATGAACGAATTTTGGAGATTTCTGCTTGTTATCTAGTATTACCCAATCCTACACCAGTGAAGTTGCCAGATGAGGTCAAAAAATAAATCAATAAATAAAAATTCATCATTGTTGTAGTATTCGAGGATTGACCATGTCCTCGATAACGACGGCAATTTGTTATCTCTCAGATATGCTCTAGACAAACCTAGGAAACAACTATGACTAATTAGCTTAAGGTCACTACTAATTACTCCTTCGTTCGGATTGGTGCTACTCCAATCACAATGGGGTGTCCCTAGTTTTCATGCATGTCAATACTTAGAAAATCTGTGTGGTTAGTACAAGTGATCAACACACGAAGTAATTTCCCTTGATGTGCGTGCAAGCAACCAAGGACATAAAACAACTTAAATTGAATTATATCAAAGATATCTCAGTTCATAAAACAACTAGACTATGAAAGATGAAAAAGGAGATGGACACATGTTTCAAGTGAATAATGTCAAAGTAAAGGCACTCAGGCCACCCACACCATTGTAACAAAAGCAAATTTACTCAACCATAAAATTTGAAGAGTTGTAATATATGGCATAGTCAAACCCTATTTTGTATGGACAAAAAAAATTGTCTTTATCATGATGGCAAGTACAAAATTGGCTACATAATTGGTGAGAAATATAGCTTGGATAGGAACTTCTACACATGTTTAGTGTGAACGTGTGAGAAGTAGCTCGAGATATTTTTTTATTTTTGAAAAGTAATTCTATTTTGTAATTTACTTTAGTAAAAAAGCGAAATGTCTTATATTTAGCTGTTGAGTCTAAAAATTGTATTTCATTCATGTATGATTTGGACTAGGAGTAATCTTAAAAATAGATTAGGGTTTTGGTCTAAACTAAAGTATAAAGATAAGTCATGATAGAGGGTTTACAGACTTGAACAATTGAGTAGGTTGAGTGATTGAGAGAGAGAGAGAGAGAGTGAGAGGAGGGATTCATGCAAAGGTGAATCCAGATTGCATCACAGGGTTGTGCAGTACAGATCTGTGCGAAATAGGCCCATACAATCGTATGGATAGTTTGTACTCTCAGTAGTTTCGTACAACTCATTTTGAGGTGGTTTTGTAATTGTGTAACTACTGTTTTTTTTGGCAGCTTGTGGAGGTTTCCTTGTAAGTTTTTCGAAGGAATGAAAAGCTGATTCTGAAGGAGTAATTACCTGTGTATGTGTGCATTGTGAAACTGTTTTTATGCTTCTGCTATTTAATTTCCAGCTATTGTGTGATTGATGCTATGGTTTGAATTGAATTTCTCCATTAATGAAATTCAACAATTTACTTGTTTAATTGAGATCATAAGGACTTTAGTCACCTAGGCTTGGAATGTTTACATGGTATCAAAGCTCGCGAGCTTGAAATTCTCAGGGATTTGTAGCAGTAAATCAATTGCAAGGACCAATCGTTAGAGGGTTTCGAAACTAATTTTTAGATTTGAGAGTTTGCGCGGTAGATCTTAGAGATGGCATCAACTAGTCTCAGATTTGAGGACAGATTGGATGGTGCTTTGAATTTCTTATCATGGAAGGTGAGAGTTACACTCTTACTAGAAGAGAATGATCTCTAGGATATTGTCAAGGACGTTGTGCCTCCACCTATAGATCCGTAGCAGTTGGCAGCTCATAAGAAGGAAGTGAAGGCCAAGTGAATGATCTTGGATGCCAGAAATGATCATCTAATCCCTCATATGTCTGAGAAGAAGACAACAAAGGAGATGTTTGATGCCCTTGTCAGTCTCTGCCAGAGTGAGAAAATAAACAGGAAGATGATCTTGCAGAGCAAACTTAGATCCATAGAGATGATGAGATTAGACTTAGTCACCGATTACCTTATGAAGGTCACATAGGTTTGTGATCATCTTGCAATAGTTGGGGAGAAGTTGCAAATGCAGAGCTAGTGAACATGGCATTGAATGGATTTCCAACTTCATGGGAACCATTTGTCAAAGGTGTTTGTGCTTGGGAGCACCTTCTTATCTTTGAGATACTATGGGATTAGTGTATCTAGGAGGAGACTCAGATGGAATCAAAAGCCAACAAGAAGGGTGGTGATGGGAACCTAGCCCTATTTGGTTAGTCAAATAAGCCCAGCAGTAAAGTACCCAACAAGGGTAAGTGAAAGGGTGAGGAGTCAACCTCATTGCTAAGAAAGGAGTAAAATCAAGTGCTTCATTTGTCATAAACATGGTCATTATGCATCACAGTGTCTAGAGAAAAGAAGTAAAGAGATGCACCAACAAAAGTAGGTGGCAACATCTGTAGAACTTAGATGAATGAGTTTGCTGCCAAGTTCGAGAAGGATTTCTCGTTGGTATCTCGTCTTTCTACCAACATAATTTTGAGGGATGCATGGTATGTGGACAGTGGGGTATCTCGACATATGACATTGACTCGACAACTATTTTCTAGTCTAAAGAAGCAAGACTCGGTTGTACAGATTAAGCTTGGTGATGATGTCGAGTACCTAGTTATCGGAGTTGGTACTATTCCCATCCATCTCAATTTAGGTAATTCTTTAGATTTTGATGATGTCTTGTTTGTTTTAGGTGTCGTGAAAAACTTGCTTTCAATTTCGGTTATGGAGGATAAGGGCTTTGCAGTGGAGTTCAAGAACCAACTAGTCCTCCTTAGACCAAAGGAATCTAGCCCAGATACAACTCAAGTAATAGGGGTTAGAGAAAGTAATTTTTGCAGGTTTCAGGGTGAACTTGTTTGAGCTTTGGTGCATAATAGTGACAACTGTTGATATTATGGTAGCTGTGGGAGGTATCAACCTCCATGTGTAACCTTGACTAGATTAGAATATTTCGGAAGCTAGAGAAACCCTAAACAGATGTGTAAAAACCCTAGAAGACAAGTCGGTTCAGTAAAAGAATTAATATTAAAGTATTAGCCTCTAGAAGGAGAAATCGACCTAGACAAGTGACAAAGAGCACTATAAATAGAGGGCGCTTGAGCTCATTTGGAGACACACTCACTCAGTTGCAACAACTGCAACTGGGTATTAGTCTTGGTCTATGGTTTTTGGGGCTTTTCGCTTGGTGTGCTATCTTCGGAGAAAGGTGCGCTCTCTCTTGGTTATCTGTTTGGTCTAGTGCTGCTTCTGGATTCATTCTATATGTCAAAGGTTAAGGTGCCTGGGGGTGGTTGCGTGTCTATGGTTAAACGAGCACATCGAATATTTTAACAGGTTATGGGCCCACATCACCTTCAGGAGGGTCTAACTGTTGGAAGGTAAAGTGGTAGTTCATTGTTAAGCTCGTTGTGGCACCAGTTGCAACTGCAACCAGGATTTCTGATTTTGCAGCTGTAACAAACCCTAATCCAACTCTTTGGGCACCTTAAGTGAAGCATTGGACCTAATTCTTGGACATTCTAGTGTGCCTTAGCTTAGCGCACCTCTTGGTACCGTCAGCTAGCAAAAATGTCAAGGTTGAATTTTTGGCTCAAAGTCAAAGTTTGATTGGTCAAAGTCAAAGTCAAAGGAAGTCATGACTTACTCCATGAAGTCAGATAACAAGCTAGAAAGAGCTTTCGATTTTAGAGCATGGAAGACAAGGATTGACCTCATCCTTGTCAAGAACAAAGTTCCAGATATCGTGAAGGGCAAGATCGTGGAACCACAGTTTGAAGTAGGAAAAGAGAAGTAACCTTAGAATGTTGCAACAATGGAGAAGTTCAAGGACAATGACATCAACACTATGAGTATCATCGTGGACTCTGTCAAAGATCACTTGATACCCTACATATCAAATCTTGACTCATCCAAGAAGATGTATGATGCCCTAACTAACCTCTTTGCAGTCAGAAATATTGGACAAGTGATGAGTTTGAAGAATGAACTTCGTGACACAAAGATGACTAAGGATGACACTGTAGCCTCATACTTTGTGAGGATTTCTCAGTTGAGAGATCAACTACAAGCCATTGAAGAAGTTATTCTAGAAAAGGAACTTGTGAATATAACACTTAATGGTCTTTCTAGATCATGGGATGCATTTGCTGCAAGTATGAACACAAGGAAGGAGTTTCCTACACTCGAAGAAATTTGAACCTGTTGTGCACAAGAAGAGACAAGGATAAACTCAAAAGGAAGATCTCAAAAGGAAGAGGATGCTCAAGCCTATGCAACAAAGTTCAAGAGACATGAAGGTAAGAAAAGATTTGGTTCAAGAAAGAAATTCAATCATAAGAAAGATATGTCAAAGGTAGAATGTTTTGAATGCCATGAATATGGCCACTACAAAAGGGATTGTTCCAAATTAGCCAAGAAAAGAAAGGAAGAACACCATGTGTCAGTTGCTAATGATGAAGTACCTTCAAAGAAAGCCAATCACGAAGAAACAAATTTCTTCTACTAATCAACTCTTGCAGGATCTCTTGAAGACACCATGTGACTAATCAAGAGTGGAACTTGGAGACAAGAACTCTTATGTAGTCAAGGGAATTGGAATCATGTAACAATGTTCATCTTAGCAATGTTTTGTATGTACCTGGTTTGAAAAAGAATTTAGTATCTATTTTTTGCTTGGAAGACAAAGGCGATAAAATAGCCTTTGTTAATGGAAAAGTTCTTGTTTGGTCTAAAGATTCAAAATAGAAGATGCTAGAGTTATTGGGATTTGTGAAGGAAGATTAAATAAACTACTAGGTCAGAATGCTCAAGCTCTTGTACATGATGAACTCAATCGTAGTAAGTTATGGCATAGAAGGTATGCTCACCTTCATTATCAAGCATTGCCATCTCTAAAACAAATGGTTGAAGGCATATCGGAACTACAATCAATATGAAGGAGTTTGCAGAAGATGTGCACTTGGGAAGAATATTAAGAAGTCATTCCCAAGCAATGAGAATAGATCCAAGGAGATCTTGGATCTGATACACTTAGATGTATGTGGTCCTATGCTAGTGAAGTCTTTAAGAGGCTCTCTTTACTATGTGACGTTCATAGATGACTTCTTAAGAAAGACTTGGATGTATTTGTTAAAGACGAAAGATGAAGTATTTAGCAAATTCCAAGAATTCAAAACTGAAGCAATAGACAAGAAAGAATGGAAGGAAGCTATGAATATCAATCCATCTTGAAAAATGATGTATGGGAAATTGTGCCTAGACCCGAAGGAAAAGCTATAGTCACTTCAAAATGAGTTTACAAGATAAAGCATGTAGTAGATGGGAGTATTGATAAATACAAGGCAAGATTCATGGCTGGAAGGGTTCTTCCAGTAGGAGGGAGAAGACTATGATGAGATGTTTGCTCCATTTGCTAGATATACCTCTATTAGAGCCATCATATCTCTTACAACATCCATAGGTTGAAGTTTACATCAGATGGATGTAAAGACTGTTTTTCTCAATGGAGTAATTGAGGAAGAAATATACATAGAGCAACCTCAAGGTTTTGAGGTACACTCGAGAGAAACCCATGTATGAGGATTAAAGAAGGCCTTATATGGACTCAAGTAAGCTCCAAGAGCTTAGTATGCACAAATTGACAGTTACTTGACGAGACTTGGATTTTCCAAGAGCTATGCTGATCCAAACCTTTGTTACAAGGTTGTGAATGATGCACCTGTGATCCTACTACCATGTGTTGATGATTTGGCTTTGACAGGTGCAGGGCCTCTCTTTATTTAGTATAAGAGGGAGCTAGCCTTTGAATTTGATATGAAGGATCTTGGTTTCATGCATTATTATTTGGGACTAGAAGTATAGCAGAAGTGTGGTGAAATCTTCCTAGGGAAAGGGAAGTATGTTGTAAAGATCCTTCAGAAGTTTGGGATGATGGATTGCAAATCCATGGCAACTCTCATGGTGACAGATCTGAGGAAGTTGAGAGTCTCTGATTTTGATCCAGTGGACTCGTCCTTGTACTGATAGTTGATTGGCTCATTGATGTATACCCGGTTGGACATTTGCTTTGCTGTGAACACGTTGAGTCGGTATCTAGTGGAACCTAGACATGAGCATTGGATAGCTGCAAAGCACATTTTGAGATATCTTCGTGTGACACTAAATTATGGTTTGAGATATGCCTCAAATAGTGACGTACAACTGCATGGATTTACTGATTTAGATTGAGCAGGGATTGTAGATGACATAAATAGTACTTTTGGTATATGTTTAAGTTTGGGCTTTGCTATGATATCATAGGCTAGCAGGAAACAAAAGTCTGTTACACTCAACACTGCAGAAGCAGAGTATATTGCAGTTTGTGATGCTTGTACATAAACAATATGGCTCCGTACGTTGGTTTCTGGACTATTTGATTAGGTGTTGGATTCAAATGTGATATATTGTGATAATCAGAGTTGTGTGAAGCTTTCAGAGAACCCTATGTTCCATGACAGGTCGAAGCACATTGAGATCAAGTACTGTTTTCTTCGTGATAAAATCTAGAAGGAAGAAGTGATTCTCTAGTATATCTCCACGGATGAGCAGACAACTGATATTTTTGACGAAGCCACTGTCCAAGATAAAGTTCGCATACTTGAGGGACAAGCTGGGACTTGAGGAGATTGCCCCTTTGGTTGAAAGGGAGGAGATGACTTCCTCGGTTGGGAGGGAGTGGTGATATATGGCATCATGGATAGTCAGTGTGCTGGTGGACAGATATTCTCCAGGTGGAGAATGGTCCAGACAGAACAAATTGCTGGTGGACAGACATTCTCCTTGTGGAGAATGGTCTAGGTTGATAGATTGTTGACGTATCATGGATTGGTATTTTCCCAAGGCATAGATTGTGGCCCGATTAGGAAAATAGTCTAGGACCGATATTCTCTCGAGACACAGTTAATTGCCCGATCATGTTGAATAGTCCGTCGCCCTAAGGACATGGCATCCCGATTAGGGTGGTTGATACGGGAACGATATTTTCTAAGGCACATATGGGTAGAGATTGATCTCTATGGTACATATGGTGACCCGATTAGAAAATAGTCCGAGATTGACATTCCTGTAGGAATGGTCTCTGTAGCCCATGGTGTGGCTTTCGACATTTGGGAGGACTGACATTCTTCTAGGACGTATGTCCGGATTATAAGAATGGTCCTTGTAGCCCATTGCAGGGCATTCAACATTTGTTGGGACAACTATTCTTCTAGGACGTATGTTCAGATTAGAAGAATGGTCACTGTATCACTATGTTGAGTGGGTAACTTATGCAAGACACTTTGTTGAGTGCGTTGAGTTCATCACATGACTTATTCAACATCATGCTCGATTACTCAGATGGAGTATGTCCTCGAGAGATGATGTAGACGATGATATGATTTGATGCCAGGAGATTGTTGCATTGCATGGTAATAACTTGTGTGGCTATTAGTTGATTGCAGTGGAGACTATATGTCTCTGGACGATAGCTATGTACTACTATGGTGGATGTGTTCCACTAGTAGTGATTGTATGTCATTAGATAGTAGTTGTGTGCTACTAGGAGTGGTTGTGTACCATTGGATAATAGTTGTGTACTACTATGGATCTACATTGTTGTGATCTATTGGATGACATTGTAGTAACTGTGTACTAATACTGGATTGCCATGGAGATTACCAGTAGTGTTGAAGGTGTTTCCTAGGCTAGTGTGCTAACCAGTGGTGTTGGAGGTGATTGCCAGCTAGATGGGTAGTGATGATGATGCTCGTGACTTGATCTACGTGATCTTGAGATAACCCGTGTGGTTATGATGATGCTACTTGTAGATGCATTTGAGACCATTACAGTTACCTCCCTAGCTAGGAGGGAGTGTTGATATTATGGTAGCTATGGGAGGTATCAACCTCCATGAGTAACCTCTGACTAGATTAGAATATTCCGGAAGCTAGAAAACCCTAGCCATATGTGTAAAAACCCTAGAATACAAGTTGGCTTAGTAAAAGAATTAATATTAAAGTATTAGCCCCTAGAAGGAGAAATTGGCCTAGACAAGTGACAAAGAGCACTATAAATAGAGGGCACGTGAGTTCTTTTGGAGACACACTCACTCACAAGCTCATACAAGACAAGTAGTGCGAAAGTCTAGAGGAGGAGTGCAGTTGCAACGACTGTAGCTGGGTATTAGTCTTCGTCTATGGTTTTTGGGACTTTCTGTTTGGTGCGCTATCTTTGGAGAAAGGTGTGCTATCTCTTGGTTCTCTGTTGGGTCTAGTGTTGCTTTCATAATCATTCTATCTTTCAAAGGTTAATGTGCTCGGGGCTGGCCGCATGCCTATGGTTGGGTGACAATATTGTGATATTGTCTATGGTTAAACGAGTACATCGAATATTTTAACAACTTGTGCGAGTTGTGGCACAAGAGGATTACACATCTGCATCACGGGGCATTGCCTATTCTAAGGAAGATTGTTATAGGTCTTCCAGAGTTTAGTATTGAGCAACATGGTGTATGTAGAGGGTGCATGCTTGGTAGGCATGGCAAGGTTGCTTTCCCAAGTAGCGAGAATAGGTTTAAGGGGATCCTAGACCTAGTACATTTGGTGATGTTTGTGGACCGATGTCAATAGCATCAATAATTGGAAGCATGCAGTATGCTTCCTTTATTAATGATTTCTCTTGCAAGACTTGGATCTACTTCTTAGAGACCAAGGATGAGGTCTTTAGAAGGTTTTGAGAGTTCAAAGCACCAGTTGAAAGCGAGACAGGGAAGAAGATCAAAATATTGAGATCAGACAATGGGGGAGAGTATACCTCCAAGGAGTTTCAGTTTTTTTCTAAGGAGGCAGGAATCAAGAGGGAGTTGACAGTTTTGTACGACCCACAACATAATGGGGTTGTAGAGCAGAAGAATCGATCCATCATAGGGGCTACGAAGGCCATGATACATGACCAAGACTTGTCGATGTTTCTTTGGGAAGAGGCATGCAACATAGTTGTCTACATCCAAAATTGGTGTCCTCATAGGATCTTGGAGGACAAGACACCAGAGGAGACATTCATTGGTGTGAAGCCAGAGGTGAGTCATTTTTGCATCTTTGGTTGTCCAATTTATATCCATGTATCGATAGAGAAGAGGGTCAAGTTGGATCCCTCCAATAAGAAGGGTTTATTTGTGGTTTACAATGAGACTTCAAAGTCTTACAAGGTCTTTATATTAGAGCAGAAGAAGAGAGTGCTAAGGAAGGATGTAAATTTTGAGGAAAACTTTGCATCCAGGAAGTCTGATGAGCCTATTCCAGTGATATAGGATGACGGGCAGAAAGGTTGAGCCTGGGTCACCAGTGGTTTCTAGAGTAGTAGAACAACATTTAGGTGAAGAGGGGGAGATAATAGCCCCTTCCACTTGGGTCAGGAGACCTCAATGGTTCACTCAGACATTGAGGGATGCTGAGACTCCTAGGAGCACATTCAGAGAAAACAAATCTTTGAAGAAGTTTCTCGACTATATTGCATTGATGAGCAACATTGTAGATATTGAGCCTTCTAGTTTTCAATAGGAAGCAAATCAATAGGTTTGGTGGGATGCCATGGTGGAGGAGTACACATCCATCATGAAGAATATTGTTTGGGACATAGTGCCAAGATCATAGAGAAAGTCAGTTGTGAGTTCTAGGTGGCTCTACAAGATCAAGCATGCAATAGATGGTAGCATTGAGAAGAGTTTGTGGTGAGAGGGTTATCCTAGAGAGAGGGAGTGGATTACCAGGAGACATTTGCTCTAGTTGGTAGGTACACTTCCATTAGAGTAGTTATATCCTTGGTTTCATTTATGGGATGGAGGATACATTAGATGGATGTGAAGACAATTTTCCTTGATGGAATCAAAGAAGTGTACACAGAGTAGCCTTAGGGCTTTGAGGAAAATGGGAAGGAGTCTCATGTGTGCAAGCATAAGAAAGCTTTGCATGGACTTAAGTAGGCATCGAGAGCATGTTATTCCAGGATTGATGGATATTTGCAGATTATGGGCTTCACCAAAAGCAAAGCATATTCTAACATATGTTACATATTTGTTGAGATTGATTTTCTCATTTTGGTGTTGTATGTAGATGACTTGTTTTTGATAGGTACAGAGAAGCTCATTGCAAGGTACAAAGTTGATATGGTAGTTGAGTTTGAGATGAAGAACATCAACATGATGCATTCAAATAAGATAATTTTTTTAATGTCCAACGAATGACCACAAAAGTAGGTCAATGGGACTGAAGATTACAACAAGTATGGGTACAATGTGGGAGTGAAAACATATCTCCTAGATAATGCTGAGAGTAGTATAAAGAAAGAAACCTAAAGAATATCTGACAAGGTTAAGCCTTAGGTCTAGTTAAAACCAAGGAAAAAAGCTAAGTTGCATGAAACAGGGAAATGTTTCTAAGTTTCTGAAATCGGGACGGTACAAAACATGCCCTCAAAAAATGGAAACGTAGGGGGAAACACTGTATATAAAAAAATTAATACACACACACACACACACACATATAGTGTTTTTAAAAATACAACATTATATTGCAAGAAAAACCTAATGATACACATAAATGACATTTTAGAAGGAAAAACATGTCCATATTAACTCCCATAGATGATCAATATCATTCATTACATGATGCAAGTAGCAAAATCCAAAATTAGCCTTTATAGATGAGGCTTTACATCCAAAATCAACCTTTATAAATGAGGTTGTATGTGCTGAAAATGAAAAAAAAACATGAGCTAAAGGAAACTACAATTACATATCCTAATAGATATCATATTGATCCTCATCCTCATCATAAAAAATAAAACAAGATGCATGTTCAACATAACTAGAGCCTCGATGGGAAGAAGAGGCAATTTGAATTCCACTTCCACTTGCATCATCAACGATATCAAGAGCAACAAGAGAGAGCTCTAAGTCTGTGTTTTTTGCATCCACATCCCACTCTTTATGAGACCCACTTGTATATTCTTCACCCTTATGAGACACAAGGTAGAGATTTGAATGCACATATACAACATCCTCAGCCTTTTGCGATTCCAACCTGTTGCGCTTCACGGAATGAATGAAACCATAGGTGCTCCAATTTCTTTCTGCTACTGAAGAGCTTGCCACTTGTGATAGAATACGAATGGCAGGGCTTTGCAAATATACACCATTTGCCCCATGACAAGTCCACCATTTAATCGGGTTCATGGTGCTTCTCTCCTCTAAAGCTGAGATGTATGCAAAATCCTCTAATCCAACAACAAAACAAGCAAATTCCTCCTTCACCTTAGTTTTTTGAGAAGATGGAAACAACCTTTGGAAGGCTTTTTTCACTCTTGTGGCCACCTCCTTGTCCTTATGTGGGGCCTTCCTCTTCCCATTGCTTTGAGCAATAAACTCCTCTCATAAAATTTGGGATTTAGAGCACGTGCGAAAGTGTGCAATGGAGTGTTAAAGCCAATCCACCTAGTAACAATGATGGACCTCACATGCCCAACAAAATCAACTTCAACAAAAAATAGAGTGGGAGCCTCTTGTGTAATAATGTCCACGGTTTTCTCAACCATGGTATCCATGCCATCATAAATCCCTCCCAAGAAAGGTTTGTCTGTGTTTGCATCTCAGAGAAGCTCAAATGCAGGTAATGTAAACTCGAGCAAGAATTCTAGCTTGCTCCACCAATCCTCATCAATCAACACCCTCTGCACCATACTTCCTCTCTTTGAATCTCCTTGTCTCCACTCAGCCCAAGTCACACCCACCACCATACTCATCAATGCACTTTTGACCTCAACAAGGCGGCGCAACATGATGAAGTTTGAGGCATATCTTGTCTCAACAATTTTGAGCAACTCCAATTTGGAGTATTCTCGATACATTGCTTGAGACTGGTGGTGGTTGGTGATGAATTTAATGATCTCCCTAGCTTGCCCTGTGACCTCCTTAATCCATTCAGTTTTTGCCTCAATCTCTTTTAAAATCAGATTTAAATTATGGACAATGCAAGGAGTCCAAAAAATATGATGATATCTACTCTCAACAATCAAGCTTGCAACTTTGCAAATGGGTGCATTATCTGTGATAACTTGCACCACATTTGCTGGCCCTACTTGTTCAATAGCAGAAATTAAAATATCAGCAATGAATTTGCTATCTTTTACTTCGCTAGAACAATCTTTTGCTCTAAAGAACATCGCTTTGTTGGTGATGATGCAATAACATTGACAAAGGGCCTCCACTTTGTATCAGTCCATCCATCAGAGATAATGGAAACCCTTGTGCTGGCCCATGAGCTACGAACTGGTTTGAGAATATCATGAATCAATGCCCTCTCTTTCTGGAGCAACACTGTTATGAGATTTTCATAGTTTGGCCCCTTGAAACCTTGAGGAGCCTCGTTAATTGCCTTGACCATATCCTTCCAATAGGGGGACCGAACCACATTAAATGGAATGCCACATGCAAATATGGCCCTTGCCACTCTTGACTTTGCTTCTTCTCTCTTTTGATTGTTGAACATCTTCATCAATTTCTTGTTTGTAGCTGCACCTTGTCCTCCAGGGCCTTTGAAAATCTCATTTTCTACCTCTAGCGCCCTCCTCTTCATTGCTTCATGAACAATCCTTGGCTCATTGCTAACACCCAAGGAAGGAGGATGCTTGCTAGTGCCCTGCATAACAATCTTGGCTCTATTATCCTTAATTTTTTGAGCATCATCATGCTCTTTCTAGAATTTATCTCTCACTTGCAGATCAAGAGTATGTGGACAACCTTCAATACCCTTCCCTTCATGCAAAATGTGAGCCTTTCATCTTGTGTAAGAGCCCTTGAAGGTCTTATCCTTCTTGCATAAATTGCACCTCCATTCCCATGAACCTCCACCAAAACCCATAGCCTTGAGCTTGGTAACATGCCTCCAAAGAGGATAGTATTCTTGATGCTTGCTTACTTCAAGAACACTAGGGGAAGATGAAACAACACTTTGAGAAGCCATGGATGTTGCAAAAACAAAAAGAAAATTTGTTCACCAAACAAAACAGAAATTTGCTAATGCTCACCAAGAGAACAAAGAAATTTGCTAAGCCAACATAAAATAAATATGCTCACCAAATAGAAAAGAAATCTGCTCACGAAAACTACACACAATCTCCTTGCTGCTGTTGTAGAAAGCTCCTCTTGCTAATGAAAGTGTGAGGAATGAGTGAAGCAAGTGGTTTCTTGTAGCAAAGGAAGGAGATTTAGGGTTTCTATTAGTTTCTAGAAATTTCTTTTTGAAATGAAAAAAAAATCGAGAAAATCAATTTTATTCTCATTGGAGAATATAGAAAAGGCAATTTTTTTTTATAAATGATTGTTTGGGGGCCCCACGACCCCTATTTTGTTTTTTGATTTGGCCTCTATAGCACCTTAGAACAGATAAAATGTCGATTGTACGAGTTGGTACGGCCAGGAAACATCGTCGACCGTACTGTACGACGTTTCCAAATCGAGAAACGCCATACGGTATGGTCGAAAGCGTTTCCCAGTCGTACCGTACCCGTACTTGTGTTTCGACGGGGGAAACAGGGGGGTCATGCGTTTTCTGCAACTTAGGAAAAAGTATATATAGCGGTATCATAAGTGCGGTGATACAAAGTGAGAGTGTCCATGGTAGTTGGGTGACTTAATACTAGTCGAGAGAGAAATATCTGAAGGTGAGGCCAGTGACCAGTGAGGTCAATGTCTCCTGGAAATGATGATCGATAACGAGGGGGCGTACATGGATCGTGTTGGCTCATTGTTGGAGAAATCGAGTACTATAGGGGGATTCGACTATATGACCCCGGGGGATGTAGGAGCGAGGAAGCTCAGTTCTCCTATAGAGAGAAATATTTGAAGGTGAGGCTAGTGACCAATGAGGTCAATGTCTCTTGGAAATGAAGATTGATGGTGAGGGGGGCGACGAGAGTTGCGTTGGCTCACTGTCGGAGTCCTCAAGTACCATAGGGGGATTCAGTTGTATGACCTTGGGGGGTATGTAGGAGCAAGGAAGCTTAGTTTCTCCTACATTTCTTCTTGGGGTTGGAAGTTTGGCAGAGACTAGGGGGGATTTTCCTTGGGCAGGGTAAGTATGCAATTGAGATCTTGAAGAGATTTTGGATGGAGGACTGCAAACCTATGGCCACACCGATGATCACTAATTTGAAGAAGGTGGCAACTTTAGATTCAGAGTTGGTGGATCCTATGTTGTATAGGTAGTTGGTAGGTTCCTTGATGTATCTGGTCAAGAGTAGGTCAGGTATATGTTTTGCAATGAACACCTTGAGTTAGTTCATGGTGGAGCCAGGGAAGGAGCATTGGATAACAACAAAACATGTTCTCATGTATTTGAGGGGTGTAGTGAAGTATGGTGAAGGTGAAGTGAAGATGCAAAGGGTATTTAGACTTAGATTGGGCAGACAATGTAGCAAACATGAAGAGCATCTTAGGGTTGTACTTTAGCTTGGGATCAACAATGATTTGGTTTAGCAGGAAGCATACTTTAGTAGTACTTAGCTTGACAGAGGTAGAGTACATGGCAACCATTATTGCTAGTTGTGAGGTCATTTGGGTTCGCAAGTTATTTGCCTGATTGTTTGATCAAGAGTTGGATCCTACAATCATTTATTGCAATAATCAGAGTTGTATCAAACTCTACGAGAATCCATTGTTTCATGATAGGTCCAAGCATGTAGAGATCAACTATCACTTCATATGAGATAGGGTTTAGAAGGGAGCAATGAAGCTCCAGTATATTCTCACAGATCAACAGGTCGTTGATATTTTGACCAAGCCCTTGGCAAAATGGAAGTTTGAGCCATTCAAAGAAAGAATGGATTGATGCAAAATACCTTCTTCGCTAAGAGGGAGTGTTGAGAAATATAGCTCGGATAGGAACTTCCGCACATGTTTAGTGTGAACGTGTGAGGAGTTGTTTGAGATATTTTCTATTTTCGAAAAGTAATTCTGTTTTGTAATTCACTTTAATAAAAAAGGAAAAAGTCTTATATTTAGCTGTTGAGTCTAAAAAGTGTATTTCACACATGCATGACTTAGACTAGGAGTAATCTCAAAAATAAGTTAGGGTTTTGGTCTCAGCTAAAACTATAAAGACAGGTCAAGATAAGGGGTTTACACACTTGAACAATTGAGCAGGTTGAGCGACTGAGAAAGAGAGTGACAGCAGGGATTCAAGTAGATGCAAATCCGGACTACATCACAGGGTCGTACAATACAGATCCATACAGACTTACGTAGAAAGTCCGTACAGTCATATAGGCAGCCTGTAGAGCCAGGCTGCACAGTCTGTACTCTTAGCAGGTCCGTACAACTCAGTTTTAGGTGGTTTTGTAACTGTGCAGCTGCTGTTTTTTTGGCAGCTTGTGTAAGTTTCCTTGAAAGTTTTTCAAAGGAATGAAAAGTTGATTTTGAAGGGGTAATTACCTGTGTATGTGTGAAACTGTTTTTATGCTTCTGCTATTTAATTTCCAGCTATTGTGTGATTGATGCTATGGTCTGAATTTAATTTCTGCGTTAATTAAATTCAACAATTTACATGGTTAATTGAGATTATAAGGACTTTAGTCACCTAGGATTGGAATTTTTACAAGAACAAGCACTGCACAGGTTGGAGGCAGCAATGAAAGAAAGAATGGAAGAGAAGAAAACAATGCTGGTTGTAGACTGCTGCTCAATGATCTCTCTCTAACTCTGTCCTCTTTACTCAGCTCTTGTAGAACCTCAAATTCCAAACTTGTACATTCTAGGCATGCATTTGTAACTACGGTTACATGAACATGCACACAAAGATTACCAAAGATAACTAACACAATGCTGTCATGTGGCTGTGTAGAGAAGCCTAAGTGCCCAGACCCCACTATTCATGGAAACCATCACTCTATCTCCAAGACAGTCCCAAAATATGAAATTTTCATCACTTTTGAAGGCTGAATCTGTGGAGGAATCGGCTGGGAAACAGCCAAATAACACACTGATGTGTTTGTTTCAATGCTGCGACCTGTTACAGCAGTTTAGATCTCACTGTTTTAGCTCCAGAACTGCCACTAAATTGCCACTGCAGCACTATTCTGAGATATTTTACTAAGATAAATGCTGATCTTCCACTTATGCATCATGCTGCCCATTGACTTTAAGTACAGAAAAGTACCTAAAACTCCAAAGACTCCTCCTTTTCAGTGGGTTGCGTGCTTAGAATGAAGAAGGTCGATCTGTTCTCAATTAAAAACTGCAAAAGTAAAGCTCAACCACCAGTAATAAGGCAAAATTCTTGTGTATATATGAAATCAATCTAGGTTTTCATTTGTTTTAAAATAGCAACCAGGCTAATAATAAATAGGATGTTGACTGCCTCTGAAAGTAGCCAAGCTGCATCACTAATAATAACATTTAAAAAATTAGTTGATTTGTCAAAATAGAAAACTGAGCTGTCTCACATGTAGACTGGACAAAGAAGTCGACTTAGTCAACACTGCCTCTGAAAGTAGCCAAGCTGCATCACTAATAATAAAATTTAAAAAATTAGCTGATTTGTCAAAATAGAAAACTGAGCCATCTCACATGTAGACTGGACAAAGAAGTCGACTTAGTTAAAGACAATAAAATGCAAAGACTTTCCAAAGTTAGAAGTGAATTAAGAAACTAGCCAAATTTAGCTAGGCGACTTAGGTTTCCAAATTTGGTGAAAATCATCCCCTGATAAATTTAGAACTGAAGCCACAGGATAGGATGGGCTAAACAAATTTAACAAATGCCAAAAGTAGCAAAGAGGGTCGATCTAGGGTTTGTTTGATGAAACAACCCTTCCAAAGACTGCCACGTGTCACACTAAAAAACTTCTATTTGCTCAATTTGAACCAATTCATGACTAGTTACTAGAATCATGAGTCTAGAACACATACATGCCAAAAATAGTAAGACTAAATATGGCCATTGCAGTCTGGCTCCTAAAAAACAGGAAAAATGGAAAATCAAGGAAACTGCTATGCGATTGCTTCCTGTTATTGCGGGATTTGTACTTATGCCAAAGCCCCAACACAAGTCCCCAAATCTGTGTAACTATAGGAAATCCTACCACTGTCACCTTAGTAAGAAATCCCCTCGTTTTAGTGATGGAAGAGGTCCACCACAAGGGAGGCTTCCCTGGTGACCTCAAGGGATCAAAGTAGCTAGTATTGTAGCCAAGCCTACCACCTCCTCTCTTGATCACCTAAGTCAAAGTCTACATTTGTGAAATGGATGAATAAAAGAATGTTTCGGGTACCTGCCTGGAACAAGAGAAATTATAGCATATGTATAGTGATTTCCAAGTACCAGTATGATAGTAATACTTCAAGAGACAATAGACAATGAAAATATATGCTAGCTGATACAAAATTGCAGCAAATTAGCAGTCTACAACAACAATTAGTATTATGTAAAAGCCACAAGAAATATAGATCAGAAATGCATGAAATTATAGTGAAAACTTAGCAATTATCCAGTAGATCGATTATCAATTATTTCAAGCAATTTCTGAGTATGTTAGCCAATGATTAGAGTGGATTATGCAGCAAATTACAACAGTTTAGATGGCTGTAACAAAGATTTGTAACAACAGCAACTAAGTTAGTAGTGTACATTAATCTAGGGTTAGAGAAAGTTAGTAGAAGCTTTATACAATTGAGTTTGAGCATTTGTTTGATCAAACTCCTTCACAAGAGAGCAAGCGAACTAGTTCCTTTTGGGCTACGGAGTCATTTACAACAGCAATAAGCACTTGGAGAAATAATGATGATAATGTCTAAGGAAAATGGGCTTGAAATATAACGCGCTAGTACCTTAATATAACTAGTACCTTAGGGCCTTAGATTTCACGAGGAAATTGCTAGAGTGCAAACACTCTTGGGCTCTAACGATCCCTGCTCCCCTTCTTAGATTCTTTAATGATATTATGACAAGTTTCTAGAATCAACTCCTAAAGTGCTAGCACTTTGGGGCTTTAGGAGTTTACCCTAGGTGGTGTTTCTTAACAAATCAATGGATGAAATATTCTAGAGAGAGGAAGAAACTCCTTATGTTCTTGTCATAGGGTTTACACAAGAAGTATAGCTTCAATATGAACAAGTAAAATATACCATAAGCATTTAACACAAAAATAAATTGTAGATTTTACTTACTTCACCAAGCATAAACCAAGCACAAACCCTAGTTGCAGAAATTCCACCAAGAATAAACCAAGAAACATCCATAAAATGTCCTCCAAGAGCTAGCGCATAAGTAAAAGAGCCAATGTTGCCAATAGGGTGAAAATTTCAGATCCAAGTCCTCTTGTGAGAGGTGTGGCTTATGAGAAAAATGAATGGCAAGACCTCTTATTTATAAGAGACCTTGCAAATATAATTTGTCCATAATAAAAGGAGGGCCGACCCATTAAATTTGCCTCTAAAATGTGCACAAGTGAAAAAATACATGAAATAAACCCTAGAAGGGTGATGTCATGCCTCTAAGGTAAGTTGTTGGGCCTTCAAAGCCACATGTCATGCCTCTAATGCTCAATGATGTGTCTCCTCACCCATACCACATCAAACAACCTCCAGATCTATCAAAATCTAGCCTCCAAGGATGACGTCAAGGCTAGAAGGGTGATGTCAAAGCTAGAAGAGTGACATCATAGGCCTCCCAAGGCCACGTCCCAGTGCAAGAGGGGTGCAATCTCATTGTCAGGTGATGCCAAGTTGCTTCCAAAGGCAACGTCCTCCATCCTTTGTGCACAAAAACTCTGGGGTGCTCTGCCCAGCTTGTGGGCTTCCAGCCCATGTATGTGGCATAATGACCAACCTGCTCAAAACCTGCAGATTTTTGGGGAACTAGAAGGCTGCCCAACAGGTTTGTCTTTGACCTCTTGTTGGGCTTTAAGTTTACTCAATCAAATCTGTCCTTGTTGCTGTTTTAGGACAACAAACATGTCTGAAATTTTCTGCCAAGAAATCTGACTTCAAGCTGATGGTTATATGCTCTTTTAAGGTGCCCTTGCAAGTGTTTTAGTCACTGAATGTTAGCACATGCAAACCTTAAAACATATAACACTCCTCTAGGATCTTTACAAGCTCCCACTATCGATTTAAACACTAAGCATACATGAAATTTG
>ML795562.1:143755-156198 GCA_009831015.1 Picea engelmannii
CCAATTGATGAGCCCCACTTGAGTGGTAGGTGTTGATGTTTTGGTAGCTGCGGGAGGATCTTTCCCTCCTAGATGACCTTTCTTAGATGCGGAGAAGATTCCGGAAGCAAGAGATCCGTTGGACAGATGTTGAAATACCCTAGAAGAGAAGTTGACCTAGAAGAATAAAGTATAATGAAAGGACACCTTCCCAGAAGAGAAGTCGGCCTAACTAGAAGGACATGAAGACTATAAATAAGGAGGTGCCTTAGGTCATTTGTTTACTCACTCACACTCTCCCAACTACACAGAAGCAAGGCACAAGTTTGGAGGAGGTGACGCAGTAGCTGTAGCTGCACAATTTATTCTTGTTCAATCTTTTGGTATCTCTCTCTTGTGCGCTACTCCTTGAGGAGGTGCGCTACCTTTGTATGGTGTTGCTGTTGCAGTTGGGGTGGTATTTCTGGTTAAGCTAGCACTTGTGCTAGTGTTTATCTGACTGGACTTGCTTTGTGAACAAAATCTATCTAAGAAAGGTTGCTGGATTTTTCCCCATTTGGGGTTTTCTTAGGATAAATCTCTTGTGTTCTTTTCTGTCTCTTGTTTATGTTGCTACTACTCAGTACATGATATATATGTTAATGGTAACGAAGTAAAAGAACACTAGTAACACTAATGCTCTGTAAATAAGGAAAATCTAACAATAGGGATAGAGATAAACCTCCTAGGTAAATGTGCTTCTCGTGCATGGGATGAATGTGCCATGCATGAAGGTAATCTCTCCTATAATAGTGCACCGCATGAAAGAGGTAACTCCCATAATAAATGTGCTTTGCATGCCTAGGTAAATGCATGTCTTCATAAGTGAACATGCATGCATGGGAGTTTCAACTTTCTCTAATGAGGTGTACCTCACATGTGCTAACAATAGCTGGGATGCATGTCTTCATAAATGAGCATACATGCATGAGAATCTCTCTCACAAGGTGCACTCCACATGTGCTAACAATCACTGGAAACCATACCCTTAAGTAAGTGTGCCCTCCATGAATGTGGATCACTCTCAAGGTGATGTGCCCTACCTCCAACACAAGCCAAGTGCTTAACTGCTCAACCGATTGAAAAATAATGGATAATAGGTTTGAAGCTAAGTTGCACAGAACGGGAAAACGTTTCTAAGTTTTCGAAACTGGGATGGTACGAAACAGGCCCCCCAAAAATGGAAACGTCATATGTAAAAGAAAAATAAAATAAAAATAAAAATAATATATATAAGTTTTTTAAAAATAAGACATTATATTGCAAGAAAAACACAATGATGCAAAAAAATGCAATAATGATGCAAGAAAAACATAGAAAATGCAAAAAAAAATATAATTGACTGTTTGGGGGCCCAACGACCCCTTTTTTTTTTTTCTTATTTCGCTTCAAAGATACTCGAAATGTCGATCGTACGGGTTGGTACGGCCAGGAAATGCCGCCAGTCGTACAGTACGACGTTTCCAAATAAGGAAACGCCATATCGTACGGTCGACAACGTTTCCCAGTTGTACCGTACTTGTATCGACGTTTCATTTCGGGGGGAACATGGGGGGTACCGTTTCCTGCAAATTAGGTTTGAAGCAACAAGGCAAACTAACAACTTTTTGTAAGGTGAGCTAAAAGGTTTGAAACTTATATAAATTTTCCTTTTCCTTGAATACATTTTTAAAACAAGATTTATCAAATTCATTAAAATCTATGCACATTGTTAATGTAAAGGACAATTTCAAAATGGTCAATGTTGCAAAATAGCTTTAGATAGGTTAGTTGGGTTTGGTTAATGTATGTTGGAACAATTGAAGCGTTGAAGCTAATAAGTACTTTATGATAATTTATCACACTATGATGTCTCATGGAAGGATCCCTCGCATGCACCATTTATTTTTACTTGTTATGAACCTATCTGGTAGGTGAGAAACACAATCGACTTTCAAGCATTGTCTCCCCTAGAAGCTAAGAGTCTAGATAGAATAAGAGCTAGACTATAGGGAGAAATCAAGCAATGGTAAGAAAGAGAAGAACTTCCCTTCTACTCTCTTGCTAATTAAAACATTTCTCAAATTGGTAGAGGTGCTTAAATCTGATAGTTATCTCTTGACAATGCTTAGATTGAATGTTGAGGGACTAAACCACTTGTTCTTGCCAAATGAAGTATGTTGACTCTAATTAGAGGTTTGGGGTAGGGAAGATACATGTATTAATCTTGGTCATTGAAGTTGTCAAAGTGAAATATTTGCTCGATTGTATTGACGCATTTTTGGGAGAACCCGAGTTTGGTCGAATGTCTATGTCCATTTTGAGGCGAGGCGAATCCGCTCCTAGGTGCACGACCTGGAACATGTTGTGTTGTACAAGGCCTTGCAATTTTACCTAGCTGGTTGAGCTTCGAGGGGGTTTGTAGAGAATAGAGGAAGGAGGCCAATCGCGATCTTTAGTTTGTCACTAAATTGGAGATTGTTAGTTTGCTATAGTGGCAAAACAAAGAGCCAAAAAGACAACATCGTTGAAGAGTTATATTCATTAGTGACAATGATGATGTACTCTAGTTGTATACGATTATGAGAAATCAATGCCAAATCGACTAAAGCCATGGATGGTTGGACTAAATTGTTCTTGTTTATTTGGAATTGATAGGATATATTTGCAAATATGTAATATATAATTGAATAATGAACGATGATTACAATGAGCCTCGTGATGGTGCATAAATATTCATGAATTCTGTTACAGCATATTCATCTTTAGAAATTTAAAGGACAAACTTATCTCAACAACCGTGCCAAATCTTCACATAGGAAAAATGAGCCAAACTCCTCAAAATTCTTCCTAGAATTTTCTGCAATAAATTGCAGGTTTGCTCCTCGATTTCTGTGCCTCCAAACTGCTGTACGATCACCTTGAAATTTGTGCCAACTGCCTTAGCCCAAAACAGTGTAATGCCTTGGGAAATGTGCCAAAACTTCCAAAAAATAACACAACTCGAAATCTGTGCCAAAATAATAGTCGTATGGATTGTACGGACCGTACAAAATTCGTACTATATGGATTGTACTTTCTGCCTCGGTTTTCGTGCCTTTTTTTTCTTGCTGTACGGGATTCGAAAATTTGTACAATACGACCTTTGCTGGACTGTACCTTGCCTCGATTTTTGTGCTTGCCTTCAATGCTGTCCTTGTTGCCTCGATTTGTGTCCTACTTTGATGCCTTGGGATGCATTCCCTAGCTCTCAGAAATGGCTGCTCTCTTGCTCCTAAAAAATGCTCTCTCTTGCTCTCTCAACAATGAACCAACAACCCAAGAATGGGTGCGCCCCTCTACCCTAATCGACCTCATGAGGGAAGGTGAGGAGTTTTTTAATCCAATGGTTGAGATTAGATTAGATGTGTGGTTGAGATTTGATGTCTCTTCACTCATCCTCACTTTAGTCATAAAGTCACCTTTTAATTTGCATCTCACAAATTAAATGACTAGGGCCCACATTAGGCACTTTCTCACCCCTTAGGCGCCTAGGGATGAGAAACACTTGCCTTGGTACTTTATTTAATTAAAAAAATTTAATAGTAGGGAGGGATAACTACAATCTCCTATATTGTAGGAGCAAGCATATTTTATAGATATCTCTCTTCGAAATGATTAAATTGAACAAAGTGAGCATTTCCAGCTTATTGCATCGTGGAACTCTGACCAAATTATTTCATAAGGTATGAGAGTGCTATTTGTTTTGTGCTTTTGATGAAGGAATAGAATAATAAAGGGCAACTCCATAGCTTGCATTCTTACCCCAATTTGTGAGTCATTCATTGGTAAATAATTTATACGGTAGTGAGCTTAGTTTCATAAGAAGTAAAATTATTGCCTTGTGCTTATGGAAATGTTGTGTGAGTTGCATATCATTTGTAGAACGTAGCGTCTTGTTTGTGATCCATAGGTTTCCATTTGCACAATTGTTGGTTCATTGTTGTAGAAAACTATTGCCACCATGATGGAGGTTAGGCATGCGTTGGACAACTTTGGTACGATTCATTTTTAATTGACTCCATTGATTTTTCTAACCATCTTTGTGGTTTGTGTTTTTCTACTCCCTAGGAAGGCATATTCTTATGGCACCTATTGTTACTGGTGAATAGTTGCATTCCTAGCGATACACAGATTTGGATATGAGATTTGAGCGAAAGCGTTATTAAAGACTTGTGGCTGATCTCCTACAATGACTTGAGCTCACCCTTCCTTTCGACTCCTATTTTCCTTCCACATGTGGCCAAATCTTGACTAATTTCTTGATATTAGTGTTGTCCTATGGCATGAGACCATGGATTTACGAATTTGTTGATTAGTGGATATAATAATCAATGCTCGGTCAAGCTTTTTGCCAAAATTCACAATGTGATATATTGTTGTTCGATTTGCATGCTCCTTTGCAAGTTGCCTCATCCAAGGTTATAGATATGTGTTGAAAAAGTTTGTCCAATTTAAAGACTGGTTTCGCTGGTTGAGTTTCAATGTCACTTGCCAGAAGATGCATGATGGATCTATTCTCTTGCTATTTGTTGATCTAATCATTTTGTGATAGAGTGTTGTGGTGGGTTTGTGATTGGTCTGGGTGGAATTGTCCTACAATTTCTTAGAGACAAAGGGGTTGTCTTTACTCGCTGATTCACTATTGCATAAATTGGTCATTGATAATTGATGTGATAGTGTTGGCGTTGGTGTTGGTAAGTTGTGTTTTTAAATGGTCTATGTTATGATCCATAAGAGGCATGGAATAATGAAAAGGCGTTATCATCCATGGGAGCATTGCCATCAGTGAAACTCAAGTATTTTTTACATTTTTTATACTATTTTTTATATAGTGGTAATATATAGCTTGGTGTGTAGTTTGGTTAGATGGTCTGAGATTGTCAACTTTATATTATAGTCTAAAGTTTGAATAAACCTAGTTGTGTGGTGTTTGTAAGTTGTCAAAGTGAAAAATTTGCTCGATTGTACTGACACATTTTTGGGAGAACCCGAGTTTGGTCGAATGTCTATGTCCATTTTGAGGCGAGGCGAATCCGCTCATAGGTGCACGACTTGGAACATGTTGTGTTGTACAAGGCCTTGCAATTTTACCTAGCTGGTTGAGCTTCGAGGGGATTTGTAGAGAATAGAGGAAGGAGGCCAATCATGATCTTTAGTTTGTCACTAAATTGGAGATTGTTAGTCTGCTATAGTGGCAAAACAAAGAGCCAAAAAGACAACATCGTTGAAGAGTTATATTCATTAGTGACAATGATGATGTACTCTAGTTGTATATGATTAAGAGAAATCAATGCCAAATTGACTAAAGCCATGGATGGTTGGACTAAACTGTTCCTGTTTATCTGGAATTGGTAGGATATATTTGCAAATATGTAATATATAATTGAATAATGAATGATGATTACAATGAGCCTTGTGACGGTGCATAAATATTCATGAATTCGGTTATAGCATATTCATCTTCAGGAATTTAAATGACAAACTTATCTCGACAACTTTGCCAAATCTTCACACAGGAAAAATGAGCCAAACTCCTCAAAATTCTTCCTAGAATTTTCTGCAATAAATTGCAGGTATGCTCCTCGATTTTTGTGCCTCCAAATTGCTGTACGATCACCTTGAAATTCATGCCAACTGCCTCAGCCCAAAACAGTGTAATAAATGTTGTATGATCGCCTTGGGAAACATGCCAAAACTTCCAGAAAATAGCTTAGCATGGCAAATTTTTCCCTTGACACGTTTTTCTATGTACTTGAAATGTCTACTCCCCTATGTGGGATAATATTGTAATATGCTAGCATGAGTCAATTTTGTCTAGTTACCTAGGACTTTATTATTAGGGAAGTCCTTTGATTAGGTGTGTTTTTTTTCTCAGGTAATTAATCTTGCTTAGTTGCAATTTTAATTATCCTTGAGTTTTTCACCACATAAATCCTCCAAAGTGGTGAAAGGTGTTTTAATGATTGAGCCCTATGGATGACTAAGGTTCAAAAGTGTTGTAAATGACCATGCTAGACATCTCCTAGAGTTTGGCGGGATTTCGTTAAGTTTTGATATGACTTTTTAAATAGTTAAAATTCTTGCAAACTGAGAATTTTTAATTATTTTTGATGTAAAATGTAAAAAGGTGGTCCTTGGAGATTTTGTATAGGGGTATGAGTACTCAAATCAAATGGTTTATGAACCCCTACACCCTTGGATCAAGTTTCAACTCATTTGGACAAGTTTTGCTAGGTCATTGTCCATGAGGAGTCCAAGTCAGTCAAAAAATCAACAAATAATTGGGTAAATTAGAATAGCCAAATTTTGTAAAAGTGACTAAAGTCATGGGAGAGAGTGGAAAAATGATTTCTAATGTATTTCCTAAGTTGGGAAAGTGATTTTCCACTTAGAAGAACCCCCCTTGCTAAGCCAACAATCTCAAGTGGTCATTTCCTAAGAAGAGGGGTGCCCCCCTTGCTCATGAAAGCATGGAAAATAAAAAATTATGCAAGAGGGCCCCCAAAACTTTGGTGGTACCCCTCTTTGACACTGACATCATTTTTGATGAGTGGGAAAGGTGTTTTCCCCCTTCCCATCTCACCCTGCAAGCCTCACCCACCTCACTAACCCTAAAAGTGCGCCCCTCTTGAAGAGACACTTCCCCCTTGGATGTGTGACACTTGGAGCTCATCCAAGTGGGGTCTTCCCTATCCCTCATCTATAAAAGAGTGCCTCTCCTCCTCATTTTAGCATCAATTCTTAGAGAAAGTCTATTATGCCAAAATTTCTCGCATTCTTATCCCTCTCTCTCCCATTCTCATTGTAAATCTTGCTACAAGTATTTGTAGCAACATTTTGGAATAATAAAAGAAGCTTTGGAGGATCTATTGTGTGCACTAAGAGTCTTCTTGGTGTTCTTGTGAGGTGATATCGTGCATTTTATTTCTTGTATTTTTTTGCATTCACTAGTTTAACTTGGAGACCCAAGCAAAGTATTTTGCTTGGGAATAATTAGTAGTAGTATTACTATTAGTTTTGTGGTAGTTTTTTTTAAGTCAAGCAAAGTATTTTGCATGCTTTTTAGATACTCTCACCTCCTTGTGTCTTGTGTTGCAAAATATATACTTATTTGCACGTCACTAGAAGATTGGAGGAGTGATTTTCAGAGTGGGAAACTCACTCATTCAATCAACCAAAGTTCCATTATTTTCCTCTTCTTGTATCCACCATTTTCTTCTCTTTCATAAGCATTCTTTTGGTCTAGAGTAATCATTAAAAACTCACTTTTATATTCAGATTTCTCTATTTTAATTTATGTTTCATTGGGCTAAAGGAAGTTAACAAGATTCTTGGTGTTTGTAGCATTTTCTAGCAAACATAGTTTGCTGATTTTTATGCAGATTTTCAACAACAAGGAGGAGGTGCTACTTGTTTTGAGCCTCCAAGGTACTCAAAAGGCATTCTAAAGTTGGGATATCAAATCCCCTTTCATCTTCGTCTTCTAAAACATTGTAAGCAACCCAAGAGAGTCTCATGGGCTTGCCTTCTCACCAAAGATTATAAAAATCTGATATTGTAATTTAGTTAGAAATATTGCCCACACCTTGCAAAGAGATTGGCCTAAGCCATCCTTGCAATATCGTGAAGGCTAGATCTAAATTTGTTTTCTTGCATTGCTTTTATTGCACCCACCTTGGCCAAAACGATAGGCTTGTCCTCCACTTGTGCCATTGTTATGGGGTTACTCTTTAAATTCCAAGTCATTTAAATTCTTTGCTATACCCACCATGGCCAAAACGGTAGGCTTGTCCTCCACTTGTGCCATTGTTGTTGGGTTGCTCTTTGATTTTCCAAGCAATTTAAATTATTTATTTTGCCCACACCTTGCAAAGAGATTGGCCTAAGCCATCCTTGAAATATCGTGAAGGCTTGTCTAATATTTCAATTTATTGCAAAGTAATCATATTTGTGCTTCACCTCTGCTCTGTGTTCCCTCCCCTTGCCACTTAATGGATCCTGGGTAACTAAGAAAGGGCAAAGGATTGAAGAGTAGTTTAATTAGGCATCCAATTGTTATTGTTTCCACCACCAAAAAGGGTGACTTGGGAGACTACAGGGGGTTGAAGTCGGGGATGGTTTCGTGGCACTATGTGTCCTCCTTGCTTGAGCGCCCAAGCATTTCGGATTTAACCTGTGGAGCTAGGGAAGGGCCTTGTTTGTCCTTCTTCTTAAGCACCCAACAATTCCTTTTGGTTGAGGGGGTAACAATTTGGGGTAGTAACATAGTCTAGGCTAGCATCTATCACACTTAATCCCCCTAATTCAAGAGAGACTTAAAATCTATTAAAATCAACCAACTACATTCACAACATTGCACTTCAACTTTAGTTATTTACTTTCAAAGCAATTTCACTTTTTCAAGTTGTGTAATCTTACATTTCAAGCAATTTACTTTCTATGTGATTTACTTTCCAAGCAATCTCATGTTATAAGTTACTTTCTTTCAATCACTTTCTTTCATTGTGATTATTTACATGTATTAGAGATTCTTTAATTTTGGTTAAAAACATTCTTTGTTCATTTGGAAGTAATTGTCTAGAACTAATAGTCATTTTATCATCTAATCCATTGTGTAGATATTTCACTATCTAATTTATTTTGTAGATATCTTATGGCTCATTTCATTTCTTCTTGTTTGGACACTGGCTTGCATAGTGGCCAGTCTTACGACATGCAAAGCATTTCACTTCGCTCATGTCCTTCTTTCCATCTCTCCTACCCTTCTTCGCATGAATATAAACTTTCTCCTCGTCTTCATCACCCTTCGCTTGATTGCCTTGAAGAGCCTCCTCCCGAGTCTCCTCGTGAGAGAAGTCATCCCACAACCTCTGTCAGTCAGGGAGATGTTCTCGTGCCACAACTCCCTTCATGAATAGAGGCCACTTCTCTGAGAACCCATTCAGAGCTGTCCTCACAAGTTCATCATCTTTGACTACCTCTCCAACAACCATTAAATCATCACGAACCTATGATATTATGGTGAGATACGATGCCACTGTGTCAATCTTGGACATCTTGGTGCTCTTGAGTTTCTCCCTCAAGACCATCTTCCTGTTTTGGTTTCCACTTTGATAAAGCTTTGTCAAAGCCTCCCACATCTCATAGGCATTTTTCTTTCTAGACACATAAGGTATGATATGTTCCTTCACGACATCTAAGAGCATCCTTTTCGCTTTCACATTTTTCTTATTGAAGGCTGCCCAAAGCGCTGTATCTGTGGGAACAACCTAGGTTTTGTCCACAATGTCCCAGATTTTGTTTTCCTCCAACAACAACACAATTCGCTCTTTCCATGGGCTAAAATTCATAGCTATGTCCAGCCTATCCTCAAACCTCAACCTGGTAGCCATCCTCGTCCAACTGACCATCAATACTTTTCCCTTCCTTTTTCAGAGCAAAACCCCTCCAATCCCTGCAAATCCTTGTGCCAAAGTCTTTAGTGCCAATTTTTAGAGTCCCAACTCTGAGACCATGCTAATTTCTTGAAACCTAGTAATCATAAATTTTATGCCAATAATTAAACAACTTAGAATTTAATCTACTGCTGATATAAATTCTGTAAACGATGCAGAAAATTTATAGTTGAGTTTTAACCATTAAAAATGCACAGCGGAATCATAAACAACACACACATTTGAACATAGATATTTCTAGGCAATGTCCTTGGAAAAACCAATGAATGAGAGGATTTTATTGGTTTCAGAGGAAGAAAATAATTCAACAACTAATTCAAAAATTTCTTACAGCCCAACAAACTCAGCTTGTGCGACCTTGCTTTTTCGGCCCTGCTTTTCAACCCAACTTTTTTTGGCCTTGCAAAATCGCCTTTCCTCCAGCTACAAATTTGCCCTCTTCCTCGGTCAAATCGCCACTTTCAGCTCTCAGCTCAATGTGTGCCTCTCACTCTCCTTAGATCTGCTTTTATAATCTCTTAATGACCAAATCCCTAACGCTAAGATCTCAATGGTCAAGATTAGATCTTGCCTTTTGAAGATCGACGATTGTGGCTTAATCTTTCGTTGAGATGACTTAAATCACTTAAGTCACTCAACTTTATAAAAAAGTCACTTTAGTCATCAAATAAAAGCCACATTAACTTTATAAATGCAATTATAAAGTTAAAGATCTAGAGAGCATCGCTCAGACACCTCTGCATGCTGGGCACTGCCAATGCGGAAGTACCTGTCCGAGCTACCCCAAAAACTAACATTAACATTGGGGGATCATCATTTGGTTCTCTACTAATTTTGACTGGCATAATAGAGGACTTCAATAATCTAATGACATTTTGATTTTGCATTGAGTGAAATGTTTTTAAGAAACTATGACATTTCTATTTTATGTTTTTGTTTTCTTAATAAACAATTTTTATTCAATATGTGAGTAATTGAATGGTGGACGAGGAATAAGGTCATTAATGAACAAACTTGTTGTGGTTGGCGTTTTTTTTCTATTTCATTTTTTTCCAATTATTATTTTATTATGATCTTTTTTGCGTAAGATACATATCCTGGGAAACCCACTAGGCACTTCTCCTTATTTTGAGGATGGTACCCAGGTTTTGGATTCTTCAAGGCTCAAGACCAATGAAATAATATTCTCATTAAGAGGTCAACATGTCACTTGCATAAATTTTATCTGGGTGGAGAGGATTACACTCCTCTCAACTGCTCATGCTAGACCCAATTGACAATTTTTATAGTTGAAAATTATTTTTGACCCCACCTTATTAAGAAATACGTAGATGTTTTGTTGTTCTAAATTCTAATAAGTATTTTAGCACTTAAGATGCCCAGTTCTACCATGCCTCCAAGAGTATGTGCAATTTTATAAAAATCATATGCACATGAACATAAACACACATTAGCATACAGAGAATAATAAATGCCATATAATATTTGATAATGTTGCAGCAATATATTGTAGGGTTAACCTAAGTTAGGCTACCCATGTACATTGAATACACGTATCACCCTCATGTATCTCTGCAGATTGCATTATATATGGTATCCTAACATGTTTAGGTCATCTAAGTACCTAAATAACATTATTATTTAATAATATTAAGTTTGATACCATGCTATGTTACAATATCCATTTTCTCAAGTGATGTTTTGGATTTGTTTATGTTAAGTCCATCTTTAGGGGATCTCACAACTATTTTTTCCTTCACTTTTATAATTTGTTTTGTATGAGATACATATTTTGGGAAACCTATTAGGCACTTCTTCTTGTTTTGAGGATGGTACCTAGGGTTTGGATTCTTCGATGCTGAAGATCGATAAAATAATATACTCATTAAGAGGTCAACATGTCATTTGCAGAATTGATCCTAGGTGGGGAGGATGACATTCATCCTCTCAACCGCTTAGGCTAGATTCAATTAACAATTTTTATAGTGGAAAATTATTGTAGAGTCCACCTTATTTAGACATACTTGGATGTTTTATTGTTGTTCTATTTAAGTATTTTGGCACTTGTGATGCCCACTTCTACCCCACTTCTACCATGTGGGATTTTATTAAAATCATATGCACATGAACATAAACACACATTAGGATAGAGAGAATAATAAATGCCATATATTATTTGATAATGTTGCAACAATACATTGTAGGGATATTATTTGATAATGTTGCACCAATACATTGTAGGGTTAACCTGAGGTTGGCTACCCAAATACATCAAATACATGTACCATTCTCTCATGTATCTCACTGTAGATTGCATTATATACAGTATCCTAACATGTTTAGGTCATCTAACTACCTAACTAACATTATTACTAAATAGTATTAAGTTTGATATCATGTTATGCTAAAGTATCCATGTTCACAAGTGAAATTATCATCCAAGAAGAAAAACCCGTGCATAATTTTTATGGTTCTGACTTGTTTACATTAAATCCATCTTTAGGGGATCTCATTGCTTCGAGTGGGATAAGAAAATAAAAGCCTTTTATCACCTTATTTATATGATATAATGTTTAGGGAACCGAAGTTAGCCTCACTGGCTCATTATATATATATATATATATATATATTCTCTGGAAAGTATTTGGTTTCTCTAGGTTTCAAGCCCTCATCTATGTTGATAGTGTTGGCACATTTATATTGCTGCACTTGATAATTTCAATAATCTATTGACATTTTACACTGAATCAAAAACTTTGAAGAAACTATGATATTTCTATTTTGTGTTTTTCTTTCTTTGAAAAATAATTTATTATTCAATATATATGCAATTAAATGGTGTAGGACGAATGATGTTATTAATGAAAAAACTTGTCATGGTCGACATCTTTTTCTTTTTCCTTTGCTTTTACAATTATTTTATAGTAGATAATTATTGTTGACACCACC
>ML795562.1:200979-220814 GCA_009831015.1 Picea engelmannii
TATGGATTTTTACAGTTTGTACAACCTCTTTATTGCACAAAAATCGAGGTGGGTTATTGTGTGGTTTTTCTTTAGAGGCTACCTCTTTGTTTGGAAACTTGTGGAGAACTTACCGAAACCCCAGGGGCCTCACCAGTAAGTTCACTAAGGGTGCCAGATGTCCAGAACGAGTGGGAAGCCAAGTCTCGAGAGGGATTGCCTTACTTCACTCACTCCCCTTAGGCGTTTTCCCGCGCATTGAGATAGCAACTGTTGAGATTTCCCTAATTAAACTACAAACAAGGTTTATTGTGACTTTGCAAGATTGAAAGAGATAAACTTTGAATATAACTGAAATGAGCTTTGCAAGAAACTTGAAAATTGTAACTTGCAAGAATTATTATTGATAGCGGAAAACATGCTCTAAACTAAACATGTATAAAGATTGAAAGTAAGTTTTTTAAACATGCATGTGAAATATGAGTGTCATGTGTGTTAGATTTGCTTAAGCTTGTATGTGTGTTTAAGATCAAAAGATGAAACTTGCACAGAAAGAAAGTAAAGCCAAACACACGACACACAAATCCCCCTAATGGGGAAGGAGAAACTGGGTTCAAAGGACCCGCTTTTATTAATCCTATAACAATGAGAACTAAGTTCTCCTTTTCTCTTTTAGAACCTTTTTGGATCCTTATAAGATTTTGGATCTATGGATTACAAGAAACTTGAAAAGGATAATTATTTCTTGATGAAGTAGGAGGCTCCCGGATGCTCCAAAGGCCTTGATTTCGCCAAAATTGAAGGAATCTCCTCTGGGCTGTCCAATCTCCTGCAAAAAGCAGCAAGCACAGTACCCCAAAAGATGCCCAAAATCACTTTGGGACAGCTTAGGGAATATGTCAAATCTTATAGAAAAATGCAAAAAAGGGAAAGCAAACTAACTAGCAACTTGTAAATTGAAACTTTTTGGAAGATTTTCAGACTGTCAAACTACTTTAGGACAGCAAAGCAAGGCACTTTGAAATTGCCAAATCTTGAAATGAAAAGCACAAAAATAACTACACTTTTAGCTTTGAAAAGTAGAAAATGAAACTAGCTAAAAATGCCTAAAACTTTTACCAAATCTACCCTTTTTTTGAGATATGAAACTATAAGCAATTAGTAGATTTAGAAAAGTACACATGAAAGTAAATAATAACTTTAATATCAGATTTATTCTTTGCATGCAAGCAACCAAGTAACCTGAAAACCTTTTTTTAAAATAATTTTTTGAAAGGAGAAAGAGAGAAGCTTGAAATGCTTGGAACCCTTGAACAATGGAGTCACTTTGATGGCAAGGCAAGAATGAGAAGGTTGTCCAACTCCTTGAAGAATTAAGGATGCAAGCAAGCTCCTTCACTTCATCTAGATAAGGTAATCCTGTCTAATTGACAAAAAACCCCTTGCAATAAACTTGTTAAGTAAAGGTGTTACCTACACACAAGTCTTAAAATAGCACATTAGTTTTAGCATAAACGTCACATGCTTATTCAATCTTAAATGTAAATAATCAATAAAATTGAAATACAAACTAGTGAACAATTCTATTCAATTTGAATAACAATATTCCTTTATGTTGACCAATAATAACAAGATATAACGTAATGCATGAAAAAAAATCACCTCATATGAACCACATTCATCAAAATGAGAGCCACACCACTATAGATTTGAACTCCAAAGACTTTTTATTCCATAGCATGAGAAAATATTACAATGATATACAAGCTTGCCCAAACTCCAACTAACTAAGAAGGAGAGGGGTAGCCTTGTTTATATAGCAAAGAGGGTGATACTACCAAGAGAGATGCACATAGGCTAAAGGCTAGTTGTGCATGAGCTAAGGGTAGTGGTGCACTAGTGAGGTGGGAGATGGAGTGTAGTGAAGAGGAGGTGGAGTGTAGTGAAGTAGGGGTATGAGGGAGTGAAGTGAGGGTGAGTGGGAGTGATGTGAGGTGAAACTCGAGTAAGTGGGAGTGTGAGGGTGAGTGGTAGCTTTGGGATGTGTGCCATCCCTTCTAAGTGTGCCAACTATGCAAGTGGGGTCGAGTCCCTTCATTGGGATCTCCTCCATGCCTATGCCACTCTAGTTGAAGTTGCCTCCCTCTTTACTAAACTTGCCCAAGCCTCTAGTTGACCGGGGACAAGGAAAAAACATGTTTCTGACATGTTCCCCAGTTTCCCTAAAAAATAGGGATTTAATTAAATGACCCATTTTCCTTATTTTTCAAGCAAAATTCATTTTTTAATGATAATAATCACTTTTTTGTCTCGACAGAAGGGAAATAGGGGTTTACATGATACTTTGGATTGGAAAACGAGCATAAATATGGCATTTAACAATGTTTGATGCCATATTTTTACAACTTATTGACTTACAATTTAAAAAATTCCATTTTTGCGGGAATTTTATTATTTCACTAAAACATTAAAAAAAACCTATCAAACCTAGCCACAACTTCTATATGACTCAATAGATATGACTTAACATGAACTCATATACATTTAGACACTAGGCATTGGTTATACTATGCCAAGGCCTAACCACCAACACATACTCCAGCTTTGGAGTCAATCTTTGAGTGAAAAAACTTAGAAATTATTAATCGCCTACTAAGGCAGGAAAAAAATAATTAACAAGTAAAAAAAAACACTCTAGAGTACATGCTCGTACCTATGTCTTAGGTGGCCAATAACCTTTAACAATATTTCATGCTCAAATTATTTATTACAATGCTCTTGAAGGGATGGAAATGTTGATATTATGGTAGCTGTGGGAGGTACCATAATATTTCGGGAAGCAAGAAGTAACCCTAAATCATTGAAGATAACCCTAGAAGACAAGTTGACTCAAGGAAATAATTAATATTAAGTATTTAGTCTCCAGAATGAGAAGTCAGCCCAGACAGCTCAGGAAACAGTATAAATACAAGTAGCCAGACCTCATTTTGTACACATTGCTCAGAATTGCAGTTGGGAAGAAGTGTGCACTACAGGAACCGGGCTAGTGTGCAAGTCTGGGGAGCAACTGCCGTAATCTGGTTTCCTGGTTTAGGCTCCGACTTTCTATTGGTTATGGTTGGACTTTCTGATCAGTCTTTGTTATCTTTATGTATTAGTCTTGGTTGGCTATTGGCTTGCTTCCAGAATCATTCTCTATCAAGGTTAAGGTGCTTGGGGGTGGCTTCGGCCTATGGTTGGGTGACAATATTGCTATATTGTCTATGGTTAAACGAGCACATCTATTACTTTCTAACAGGTTATGGGCCCACACTATCTTCGGACAGTCTAACCACTGGAAGATAGATTGGGAGGATTTTCTCAGTTACAGTTGCAGTTGCAGCCAATTTTTGCTGCAGCAACAAAACCCTAACCCTTTTGTTGAGGCACCTTAAGTGAAGAGATTGACCTAATTTTTGGATATCCTAGTGTGCCCTAGCCTAGCGCACCTCCTGATATTCTCAGCAAGCCAAGACATCAAGTTTGAGTTTTTGGTCAAAGTCAAAGGTTGACCAAGTCAAAGCAGTTATGTCGTATTCTATGAAGTCAAAAAACAAGTTAGAAGGGGCTTCTAATTTTAGTGTGTGGAAGACAAGGATTGACCTCATCCTTGCCAAGAATAAGGTGTTGGACATCGTGAAAGGAAAGATCATGGAACATATTYTTCATAGTTCTTGTACATACCATGTTTACATAGTTTCTGTASATATCTTGCATATCTATTTCTTAGAAGATAAGATGTTCAAAGAGAAACAATACCTATGGAAGAATAACAAGATAAGGATTGATATCATGATGACTCTAAGACAAGCAATACACATGGAAAGATGAAGTACATTGACAATCCTAGGTAACAATTCTTGTGGAAGCTTTTACAACTGCCGAAATCAGAATCAAACTTGAGGAAACCTAGAAGAAGTAAAAATCGAAAGAAGTCAACAAGAAAAAGGAAAAGACTTGTGACACTTTGCAAAAGGCAATAAGGATGCAGATAGAAGTGTGGCCTCTCTTAGATGGAGGGAGTCGATTATATAATTCCAAAAGAAGAGCATGCATTCATGCATGAAGAAAGGATTAGGAGGGAGCTAATCCTAGATAATATGATCCATTGAAGATTATGAAGTATCTATCCATGTTCCCATCAATGGTAGCAACCATGAAAAACAACACGTGTTTAGTTTGACTTTAGAAGAATTCTTGTTCGAAAAGAAGYCTTAAAGTATCAYTGGTTGTCCATCCACATCCATGATCCTATGATGAAAGGAAGAAAGTTGGAAACTTCAGGGCATGGAATCTATASAAAACTCCATGGACCCAAGAGCTAAAGAGAAACATGAGGAAGAACATGAAAATTCCAAGAGAGAAAGAAAAGCCAGAACAACTAGTCATTATATCAAGAATCACAAGACTACCAGCTTGGTTTGAACCCACTAGAAGCAATCAAGTAGAAGAAACAAAAGTTGTGATGAAGAACAGTGTACGAAAGACTTATGGATAGAAACATTGCGAGATTCAGAACTAGAGGTTCTCCCAGATGGAGGAAGAAGACTATGATGATTGCTTGTTCCAGTAAACCAGACATACCTCTACATGAGCCATTATATCTTCTGCATATCCATGGGTTAGAGTTTACATCAGATGAATGTAAGGAATGTTCTCCTCAACAGAGTAATTGAACAAGAAGTGTATGTAGAGCAACCTCAAGGTTTTGAGGTATACCAAAAAGAGACTCTTGTATGCAGATGGAAGAAGATCTTGTATGGATTCAAACAACTTGGTGCAGAGCCTCCAATGCACAACAAAAGCATGGTGAAAACCTTCTATAAAAGAGATATTGTATCATAATGGTTACTCATAAGTCCAGGATGATGTTTTTCTAATCCATGACAAATTCTCATGATGACAAAAGAAGTACCACTTGGATATGTTCCAGTTTGAGCCTTGCCACGATGTTATGAGCTAGCAGGAAACAAAAGAACTAAATCCAACTATGATATACTATAATGATCAGAGCTATATGAAGCCTTCAGAGAAAACCAGTGTTCCAGAAAGACCGAAGTACATTGAAATCGAGCATTACATTCTCCATGATGAAGTCCAGAAAAGAAAAGTGATTCTCCAATATCTATCTCCACAGATGAGCTGATAACAGACATTTTGGTAAAGCCTCTGTCCAAGACGGACAAAGGCTTTACCAAGCATGGTGTAAACACTTTCAGAGTAACCTCGAAAGTTAACAACAAATTGTGGTGGCAATTGGAGGATAGGTGCTTTTGTTCTTTTTCCAAAAATAGCAGTTCCCTTTCGTCACCCTTCTCGCAATGAATACGGGTGTTCGTGTTCAGACGATTCCGAGCACTTCAGTATCTCATGATGCAATGTATCTTTAGCAGTTCATGATTGGTGGATGGTTCTCCTTGATGTAGAGGGTGCCACGTGGCACATGTTGGAGATGTATTCACTAGTTGACTAGAAAAGGAGGTTGCATGCCTCAGGGAGGTTCCATTGCTTTCGAGGTTGCCACTTTTCCTATTTTTTAGCTCATGTGGAGGTGCACTCAATATCACATGTACACATGCTATTTAGGTATTATGGGTTAACTTTTCATGCATGAGGAGTGCGCCCTAGTGGACCCATCTCTATTTTTTTCTTGAGGTAAGGGTGCAAAGCAAGTAGCTAAAGGACAAAATTTATTTTCAAAGGAAACCATACATTTTGAGAGAAAGTAGCTTTTTGAGGAGAATGCAACTTTTATTCCCTTTGAAGGAAAGTGCTTTACTTGGAGATTCCTTCGCCGTTTGGAGATTGTTTGACAGTCTTTGCATGCATCTATATTTAGCAAAAGGAGGGCTTCCTATTTGGAGAAGATTTTCCACTTTTCTCTTCTTTTTGCCTTTGTTCACTCTAACCTATGTGCCCTACTTAGAGGAGGTATTTTATGTAGGTATTAATGGCTACTTTGGTGATACCTTCTCCACAATTGGTAGAGACTAAAACACCCTAGTTCAAGATGTTTTTCTTGGATTCCTTTTCTCTTCTCAGTAAAAGAAAGATGCTTTCCTTGGGCCAATCAGAGCTCTTCTCTCATTTTTTCTAATGAACTATCTTTTGTAAAGTCCCATGCTCATTCTATAAGAGCTGGAGAGTGCCATTGAGTTGGTTGATCGTTTTTTTCGCGTGATTTCTCTAGTCTTCCATTCCATTTCTTTCAGGGAAATGTGACAGAACATAGCATTCAGTTGGAGTTAGAGGTCACTCCCATCCTGTTCTTGTGATTCCATCCTTGAACTTTGTGGGAGAAGATGCTTTGGAAGTGATTTGATGTCACTTAAAGTGCTGTGAATTTGAAGCCAATATCTCTATACCTTCTACACAGTGCTTCGGAATAAATGTAACAGTTATTTGGTGACTAAATCTTATTTTATTGGCGTCTTTGATTGCCTAACTTGGAATTTCAGCCTTGGGAATAAATCTTGTTCAATCAATTTTTTCCTGCTTTCGACTCCATTACCCATGGAATTCAAGGCACTACAGTCATAAACAAACTTAAAAGTTTCTCATCATTGTTTTTAGAGGTTTATACACAGATCTGCACTTCTTAAGCACAAATTTGAGGTGTTTGAGAGCATATTTGCACATGAGAAATATGATTTAATCTGAACATTAGGTTGCTGTCCCATTGATTTCTTAATAGATAGGTTTGATAATTAAACTGCAGTGAAGTAATTCACATATTTGAAGTGTCTTTGTTGGTCAAAGTCAGATTTTTACTTTTAAGATCACATAGGGATTCCCCCCTCAGGCTAGAATAGCAGTAGCCCGAAGTGCAGAGGGACTGGACAATAGGTGACAGTGTACCCTCCCTAGTTATCTTTTAACTGGACGGTTTTGAGTGTTAACGAGTTGAAGACACTTTGTTCTACTTGGTGCTCACCCGTTCTGCCCTGCAATAACCTCATTTACAGGATTCAACTTTGGCAGGGAGGTGTGCTTCAGAGTTCAAAACACCAGGTCAAAACTCGGATCCTGATCTTGCTTTGGACAAGGATTCACTCATTGAATAACAACTAAGAAGATTGATTCACACACTTCTAAGAGAAGCCCTGGTTGTGGTTCACGTTAACCCAAGGGTATTGAGGTCATATCTTCTACACAAGTGCTTCACTAGAGAACAGTCAACTCAGTTCTTCAGCAGGGAGGACATTCAACATTTTTCTTCTTTTCACTGCTGCAGCTGAGCAACATGCTTTGCCCCTGGTGCATGGCCTCTCATTTTACTAGATGTTTTTCTGATATTCTCACAGTATTTACGCAGGGCAATTTGGCAAATGCATAACTCCTGCAAACTGTTATGTTCTTCCTTGTAAAGGGTGTACCATCAACAGAAATTGGGGACAATTTTCTCTCAGCATGGGGTAAATGATCAGACATAGTAATAGCTGACTTAGTCAAAGATATATTATATCTGTAGTTTGTATTTTACTTTTTGTATCTCACTTACCTCAACTACTGGTTGTAAATGTATAATGGCAGGCTTGGTGAAAGATAATGTCTCACCTACCTATACATAAAATATTCTCCGTCTACTGATTTTGTACCCCTATATTTACCTAATGAAGTATAGTGTACAGTGTTTACAGTTGTGGCAATCTCTCTCTTGCACTTCTTGTGGGATTGTTCCCATTGCTGTTCAGTTGTACACATATCATGTTCGAAGAAGGATTTGTGATCTACATCAATTTTCTATTAACATTTACTTCAGTAATCAGTAATCAGTAATTAACATACATGTTGCTGATTACCTCATAAGTTTTCTCTAAATAAAGTGCACCCGCCCTGTATATGCAAGCTTCAATGACAAAATCAACTATGAACTATGTAGTTCTTCTTTACATAAGCGATAAACTATGTAAGTGTTGATACAACATGCATAATCAGGTGTGTCGGCATCCTGTTTTTGTCAAATAGAACTCTTATGGGTTATCAAGCCAAAAATTAATCTTATATCTTTTTCCTTGACTTGTGCTTTAATTTTATTTCGCTTTGTTTCTAACACCATTTCATGATATGATCTTTGGTACAGGAAGCACTAAAGAATGACCAAATTCTGACACCCGCAGAAAGAAGTGAAAAGGTACCTATCATTAGGCTATGTCGACATAATTTATTTCCAGAGAACAGTATTTACAAAGGGTAGAGTAGAGACTTAAATTAGTTTTAAGTGTCTACAATATTATTTCTATGGAGTAATTTACATAAGAGAAAACCATGGAGTCATTTTCTCAAATTTTGCAGCTGTACCACAATAATATATGCTTTCCTTCAGCTCCTGAAGGTACCGAACAATCACAGCCGATGTCTTGGATGCCTACCAATGGTCAACTTTTTATGGTTCATGAAGACCCCACCTTGGGACTCAGTCAGAGGTGGGCTTGCTTATTTCAGATTGTTTTACATGCCCTTCAATTTGGTTATTTAAGACAGTTTGGCATTCTTTGCAATTTCTAAAAATTCATTTCCAGATTGGAGTGCAAATTAATTATACATGTGAAATACTTTGTTTTGTAGAGATGTGAACTGTGCTGCAGATGCGTCTGCTCCTGTTCCTTCAGGATTCATGTACAATTGTAAACATGCAAATATGGAGGACACATCAAGCCAGTTGGCAACATTTTCAAACCCATTAAATAGGTGTGGGCTGAGCTTGCACTTGGAGTATCAGGGTTCCTCATACCATCCCGATTGCCAATACAGTTGTTCTGATGTAACTGAAGAAAAGGAATCCAAGCCAGAATTGAGTCTGCAAGGAACAACCGCGGATTATGACACCCAGTCGATTGGCATGGGGTTTGATGGGCTGCATCAACAGTGGTCTTCAAGTTGTAATCATGTAGTAGGGTCACTTTTTGACACCTGTTTAGATTCATGGGTAAGCACCTTTTATTTGCCAAGTATTCAAAACAGAAACATGCTGGAAACGTGACCCCTCAAAAGTCTGAAAATGGGGAAATGTGATATATATATATATATATATATATATATATATATATATAATGTGCTATTTTATAAATAGAATATTATATTGAAGCTTTGAAAGAAAGAATTTAACATTATGATCCAGATCATGATTAAATGAGCAACAACATCTAAATGAGAAATATAAATGACAAGTGATACATCACAATTCACTCCTATACCCATCTCTCTGCTATATCTTGTAGATGATTACATAATGCAAGCAATAATATCCGAAAACAGCCTTTATAAATGAGGCTGTATATCGAAAATCAGCCTCTCTATATGAGGCTAAAATGCTACATGTATTGAACTGTGAACAATGAATGTAGAAATAAAACATGAGCTAAGCTTGAAAACCTAATAGTCATCATCCTCATCTTCATATTTATCATGAAAAGTAGAACAAGATGCACATTCAGCAGTGGATCGTGGAGTGGAAGAAGTATTTCCAATTCAAGTTCTAGGTTCCTCAAGATTCAATGTAGCAAGAGAGATCACCAAGTCAGGGGATCCTGGATCCACATCCCAATCTCTAGAAGGTCCACTGCTATTTTCTGAAGGTGAAGGTTGGAATGCACATAAACAAGATCCTCGGCCATTGGGAATCCAACTTGTTGTGCTTCATTGATTGAATAAAGCCATAGGTGTTCTATAGTGAACCAACCCGGTTCACTTAGGGAAATATCCAATGCAAAAAGGACAATTGGTTAAATTACATATAGGACAAATAATAAATAATTGAATAAGATATGATATGAGATAATTACAATGAGAATGAGAGCCGTATATATACCCACGTAGGGGTGCTCTTTCGTAAGAGACATGACCTTTCATGAGGAGGATGTCGCTTCATTACATATTAGTTATTGATTATTAATTACATTGCCTCCCCCTTTTGAAATGCTTTGTCCTCAAAGCATAATTATGGAAGGGCTTTATGTGTTACTTAGGCTTGTGTTGTACTCACATAGTTTTCGGTTCCTGATCTTGTTATGGTGGGTGATACAAGACGATACGAACTTCTAAGTGTTGAGGAGAATTGACGAACTGTAAAAGGGCCTGACCATCCTAAATTAATCCTTTGTAGAATGTTGTGCTTAAATTATTTGCCGATTAGTTTGTTCTCAATTGTACTGGCATTAACATTCGTCGGATGATAGGACAATTGTTTTCCTTCTGAGCGATGTTGATACTTTGACTGGTTAAAGTGTTTTCTCTTGTGATTGGGTTGTTGATAAGGTGTCTTGGCAACATGACTTCCCTTTATTGTACCTTTATTGTGCTTAGGATTCACTTTTGATGTTTCATCTTATTCTTGCACTGGCTTGTTGATAGCTGCATCTCTATTAATAAGTACACCTGCAAATTCCATCGTTTTGACTCCAACATCCTTATATGTATTTTCTCCAACTGGATTGGTGTCTTTTTGAGTTGTGAGTTCCACTGGATCTGTATTCGTTCCACTGGATCTGTGTTTGTTCCTTTGTCCACAACTTGGATTTTAACACTTGAATATTTCGATGCTTCCTTCTTGATAAATTGTTCCAACTTTTTTTCTTGTGATTTATAATTTTTAAGCTTCTTGATTTGCATAAGTAGGTTTTGATTATGATTCTTTAAGCGTGAAAGCTCTTCATTTTCTGATTGTTCAACTTTTTTTGTGTCTCGATTCTCTACCTTCTCCTTTAGTCCTTTAATTTGTTCTAACAATATTTGATTAAGGATTATTAAGCATGGACTTTCTTCGTCTTTTTCTAATAATTTCTTTTGGAGTTCTTGATTCTCTTGCTCCAACTTCTAAACACATTGTTTTGTATCCTTTGATTTCTTAATTTAAGTAAGTAGTTTTTTATTGTAATATTTTAAACGAGAAATTTCTTTATCTTTATCTGCAATAACTCTGTCATATTATTTTTGTATCTTTGATACTGACCTTTGATTTTCCTAAAGGATCACCTTTGAGATGTTTTTCAGGTCTTTTGATGAAAATCTGATTTCATAGTAATGCCTTGAAATGCCATCGTCTTCTTCTTATAGGGAAACGTCACAAATTTTTTCTCAATGTTTAAGATGAAGGTACATAGTTTTTTAACCTAGGGTAACATGAGAATTACGATAATCTGTTTTTCAAAGATAGTTATAACATTGAATTGAGATATATATTCATAATCATCCATTATTACTTGCAAGTCCTTAATTTCGTTTTGTTTCTTATGAATAATATCTTCCTTTTCAATTATATTCGGCTCTAGAATTACTAATTGATTTTCCAAATTGATATTAATGTGATTCTCATCCTAGGCCATGCTGACGATGATGTTAACCTCTCTTCCTTGAATACTTTCCTTTAATGTAAATGACTTGTAACATGAAATTGAACAACCTATATAAGAAAATCTTCCTTCCGTCACTTTATTAAAATCGTTTTTCGGTCCTCAAGCAATTATATATATATATTCACTTTTTTTTCACCTTATATATATTTGTTTTCTCTTCATATATATATATATTGAAATGAGATATATCCCTTATATACTTTTATTAAATCAAATACCCTTATTGTGAACTTAGATCTTCCCTTTTTAAGACTAACTCGATATCTTGTCCCTTATACATGCATATTAAATTATTTTAAAAACTTTGTAAACCTTCGTAAAAGTTTAATAGGGTTCTTCGATATCTGGTCCCTTATAAGTGTATATTTAATTGTTTTAAGAACCTTGTAACTTTTTGTAAAAAATTAGTAGCATTTTCCCTTTTTATTATGTTTAAGGTCACGTCAATTAATATCCTCCAAACTCGTCGGTTGACCTCAATATTCTTCACAGTTGGCGATGGTGGGATAGATTACACCACGATTCTTCCGTTTATCATGTGCGCCTATTTTCTTAATTATTGCTTGGTGACTATTTTTTGAACTCTCTCTACCATTACACTCTTGTTTTTCATATGTCACCAAACTTGTAGTCGCTCCCTTTTCGACGGATGTTACAGTGACAACGAGAATCGGTTTCCAATCAAATACTACTTAAATTTCATGGGATTCCAATATGGTAGATGTATGATGATCGTACCATATGAACGATGACCATAATACAAAGCTATGGTTTGGTATTCGTATTTACACCTTCAAAGGGTATATTAAGATGTATCGCTGACTATAAATCATCTCAACAACTTTATAAGGGATACAAATATCACTGTCACGATTTACCTTCTTCCCAAGAGTATGCTTAGCAGAATAATTTTTTTGGGACCTCTTACTCCCTATGCTATTTATTCCTCTTCTCTAGTTTCTTCGATCTTGGAGTGGAACTATGCTTTTCTCTTCAACAAAATTTCTGTACTTGGTGTGACCATGGACGTGATTTTGGTCAATGACCATGGACGTGAAATTGGGTGTGGCTAAAAGCCAATGAATTTGTTTCCAAGGGCAACGAACTTGACCATGGGTCTATGGGCCAAAGGCTAGGATCAAACTTGCTTTGATATCAAATGTAGTGAACCAACTCGATACACTTATGAAAATATCCAATGTAAAAAGGACAATAGGTTAAAATCCATATAGGACAAATAATAAATAATTGAATAAGATATGTTATAAGATGATTATAATGAGAATGAGGGCTGTATATATACCCACACATGGGTTCCCGTTAGTAAGAGACATAACCTTTCATCACGAAGGTGTCCCTTCATTACATATTAGTTATTGATTATTAGTTAGTGTTTATATATATATATATATATATATATATATATATATATATATATATATATATATATTGTTTATTACTTGCTCCAATTTCTTTTTGTTGATGAAGAACATGCCACTTGTGAAAGAATACTAATGGCAAGGGTTTGCAAATGTATGCCATTTGCTCCATGACAAATCCACCATATTACCGCACTCATGGTTCTCCTCTCATCCAAAGCTGATATGTTTGAATAATCGTCCAAACCCACAATAAATCTAGCAAATTCTTCCTTCACCTCCCTATGTAGATGAATTGGAAATATTCTCATAATGGCTCTTTTCACTTTGTTTTCTACCTCCCTATCCTTATTTGGTGCCTTCCCTCTTCCCATATCTTTGAGCAATAAGGTCTTCATCATAAAATCTTGGATTCATGGCATGTGCTGAAGTGTGCAATGAAGTGTTGAACTGGTTTCACCGCTCAACAATGATTTTCTTCACTGAATCAACAAAATGAGCATTAACAAATAAAAGCCGAGGAGATTCTTGTGAAATGATTTCAATAGTTTTCTCAACCATAGTTTTTCGGAGAAGCTCAAATTCAGGGCATGCAAACTTGAGTAAGAAATCTATCTTGCTCCACTACTGATGGTCAAGACACAATTTGTGCACCATAGTTCCCCTCTCTGGATCTCCACTCAAGACAAAGTTGGCTCATGACCATAGAAACTAATAGTTGCTTAATCTAAACAATGTGGCACAACATGATGGCTTTTGAGGCATATCTTGTCTCAACAACTTTCAACAACTCCAATTTGGAGTGTTCTCTAAATATTGCTTGAGATTGGTGGTGGTTGGTCATGAATTTGATTATCTCCCTTGCTTTCCTTGTGAGTTCCTTAATCCATGGAATTTGATCAATCTCTTCTAAGATTAGATTTAAATTATGGACAATGCAAGTAGTCCAAAAAATGTTATGATACAAGTAGTCCAAAGATTGTGAGGAGTGTTATGTCTTTTGAGTTATATTGTATGTGCTAATCATTGGTATGAAAAACACTTGCAAGGGCACCTCAAAAGGACACTTAACGACAAAACTTATCAGCAGAAAGTAACCAAACAGTTTGCTGTCCTAAAAGGCAGCAAAGGACAGTTTTGGAAAGTCAAACTTAGATCTAAAATCTAGTCAAAGACAGACCAGATTTAGCAGCCTGATAGTACCTCAGTTCTCTTCATGGTATCAAAGCCCTTGGTGGCAAAGACTTGCTGATTTTTAGTGGATAGTTTTGAGACAGCTTATTGGCAGCTTTTTGGACAACGTGTTGACAGAGTTTGTGGACAGCTTGTGGACAGATTTGTTGACAGTTGCAGAACTGATTTTTGACACTTGTGTACAACCTCTTATCACACCTGTGTGGACATGAGTGAGGCTGATTTATACAACCTCTTTTCACACCTATTTGCTAGGAGTGAGGTTGTAGTAATACTGCTTCTTTTCACATATGTGTTGACAGGAGTGAGGCAGTGCTCTTGTGTTGTTTTAGCATCGGTGTGAGCCCCAGATGCAGGTAGAAGATAGGCTAGATAGAGCTAGCAACTGGTCCCCTTGGAAGACCAGGATCACTTTCACCTTAGATGACCTTGAACTGTGGGACATAGTTCATGCTCTCGTTGTTCTTCCCCCTGTCATTGCTCTCGTGTTGGTGGTAGAGTTTAAGAAGAGGAACAACAAGGCACAAATGACTATTTGTGACGGGGTGAGAGACCACGTCATTCCACATTTGACTGGTAAAGACTATGCATTTGAGATGTGGGAGTCTTTATTCAAGCTTTACCATAGTCCAAACCAGAACTGAAAGATGGTTCTGCAGGACAAGTTCAAGAGCATTCAAATGCTCGATTCCGAGTCAGTTACATCATTCCTTGGTAGATTCACTCAGATCAGAGATGAGCTTGCAGCCGTCGGAGAGATAGTGGACCGAGACTTTATGGTGAGGACAAGCTTAAACAACTTTACCAAACCATGGGGTCCATTTGTTTGAGGCATTGTTGCCCGAGAGGTTATGCCTACTTGGAAGAGACTTTGGGATGATTTCATACAGGAGGAGACGAGACTCACCTCAGAGTCCTCATGACAACAACAGATTACTTAGGGTGATGAGGACCTTGCTATGTGTACTAAGGGCAAGAAGAAGATCAACAGAGGTGCTAGACAGGATCCCAAGGGAGGGGCCAAACCACAACAGAGTGGCGGTGGGCAAGAGAGAGACATGAGCACAGTGAGATGCTTTGCTTGTGGAGAGATGGGTCACTATGCAGGACAATGTCCCATGAAGAAGAAGAAGCAGCAGGATGATACTGTGGCGACAACAGAGAAGCTTGAGTTCGATACACATTTTACAAGAGAGTGTGCATTCGTCAGTTCTTTGGAAGCTATTACACCATCCAGCGTCAGGTGGGGAGACAGAGTTGAGGAGGACCTTTTGAATCATAGTAGTGATTCAAAGGGAGCTTAGACTCAGTTTTCGAGGACACCATCTTCAGGGGTCACTGGTCCACCCATGACAGCTTCAGTTTTAGAGTTGTCGAGACAGAGGGTTGGTGCAGGGGCTTTAGAGCATCATAGATTCCTGAGGAGCAACATGGCACCACAGAGGCTTGAGCCTCACTTGGTTACGGAGATGAGTAGATCAGGTTCTGGATCCACTTCAGGTGGAAGTCACTTGGTGAGAGGCCAAGTTGAGGATCTTGGTGAGATGCCGAGATTCAGATACTCTTGGTGAGATACTAAGAGGGGGAGGCTATTAGTGAGATGCCAAGAGAGTGACTCATATGCCAAGAGTAGTGACCGTTGGCGATATGCCAGGAGGTAGAAATCCTTGGTGGGAGATCAAGGTTGAGATCTTTGGTATGATACCAAGATCTAGGTGATCTTGGATAGGTGGAGACACACTTCCATCTACAGATCACATAGGTTGAGCAAATCTGTGTCAGAGACTACTTTTGATGATTAGGGTACAACGATACTCACAGAGTATTTGCCAGTAGGAAACCATGTCCACTATAGGGATGAGATTGGTGGTGAAGGGCACTTTCCTCGGTGAGAGGGAGTGTTGAGATTTGGGTACCTTGGAAAGTGGTCCCCTTGTGTTTGTGCGTTTCTAAACACAAAGGGGGAGACTATTACCCTCATTACTTTACTTTATGTTCTAATTTCACTTTGACTTGGGAGTTTAAGTAAAAAGTGACATAAGTCACTTAAGTAATTAAAGTGACATTTAATTCACTTTGTGGGTGAGTTAAAGGACATAAAACAAACTAAGGAAAGTGGGTTTCCTAAGTGAGATTTTTGGATTAAATCTCACCCATTGATTAGACTTGGCTAGATTGGATTTAGGACATTGATATTTTAGGGTTTGGCCAAAGAAAGGATAAAGGAGGGAATAGGGAAAATATGCGATTCATTCTTCACTTGAGAGGAGAGGAGGAGAGCTCTTGGGCGCACATCTTGAGGAGGAGAGGTTGCATGAGGTCAAGGGTTTGGGAGGAGCACTAACTTGTTGGTAGCTTTCATGGAGAGGCTTCCATGGAGGAGTGGGCTACATCTTGAGGAGGGGCGCATTCACCTTGAGTGGGGCACATTTGCTAGTGAGGAGGGCACATTCTTGAGAGAGGAAGGGCACATTTAGCTTGAGGGAGGTTCCTATTTCATGGAGGAGACTCATTCACCATTCCTAGGCGCACTCTAGGGTGTAGAGGGTGCAAGGGTGAAGGAGGGCGCATTCTTGTGGAGTTTTGCTAGAGGAGGGGCACAGTTGAGCTAAGTGTGCACCATCACATGGAGGGAGGCACTCTTGAGATGAGGGAGCTTCAACAAAGGAAAAGCAAAGGCAAGACAATGTAAAGGCACAAACAAAGGCAAGGTCAAGGCAAAGGCACAAGGGAAGAGGACTAAAGGCTAGCAAAACAAGAGGGGCACACCAAGACAAAGGGCGCCTTGCTTTAAGAGGGTAGCAGGGACATCTTCAAGGGACTCCAAGGCTTCTGAGAAGGGTTGCTATTGTATCAGGTTCATTTGTAAATGTTTTCTGTATTGTACATTTTGCTTTGAGGCCTTCTATATGCATCTACTCTAAACTGGTTTTCTCCATGGGGGGTTTTTCCAGGGTCATGTTGACAAAAAACATGTGTCAATTTCATGCATGCTTAGAAGTGTTAGAACAACATTTAGAGTTGTAAAGATTGTGAGGAGTGTTATGTATGTTGAGTTATATTGTATGTGCTAATCATTGGTATGAAAAACACTTGCAAGGGCACCTCAAAAGCACACTTAACCACAACAATTATCAGCAGAAAGTAACCAAACAGTTTGCTGTCCTAAAAGGCAGCAAATGACAGTTTTGGAAAGTCAAACTTAGAGCTAAAATCTGGTCAAAGACATACCAGATTTACCAGCTTGATAGTACCTCGTTTCTCTTCATGGTAACCCCATAGCTTCTCCATGAAGCAAGAATAGGTGCTAAAATATCCTCAACAAGCTCCTTCTCCTTTTTGAGTAGATCGGTTTGGATTTTTTGATAGTTAGGCCCCTTGAACCCTTGAGGAGCTGTGTTAATTGCCCTTACCATATCTTGACAATAAGAAACCGAATTGTGTTAAAAGGGATACAACAAGCATAAATGGTCCTTGCCACTCTTGTTTCAACTTCTTTTCTCCCTTGGACATTCACCATTTTAGCTATTCTACTCTCTTGAATTTCAAAAGATGAACCTTTAGAATTTTATGATGCTTGTAGTTGTTGTTCCTGAGCTGCTTTCCTCTTCCTTGCTTCATGCACGATCCTTGGCTCAACGTTTGGAGCTTGAGGAGTAGCATTAGCAAGCTGTTCATGTCTTCTTTTAATCCTATCAGCCTCTTCCTGCTCATTCTCATACTTCCTCTTCTTTGCTGGGTCACTTGTTTTTGGGCAACAATCAACAGCCTTTCCTAATTCTTGCAAAAAATCTGACATCACTCTTGGGTTAGAGCCCTTATAAAGGTTATTACAGAGATTTCACTGCCATTCCCATGAACTACCACCGGAAATTTTTGTAATCTTTGTAAGATGCCTCGAAAGAGGATAATAGTCAGTCCTGTTGTTGGGCTTAGGCACTGGAGTAGAAGTACCTTGGTTGGAAGCCATTGCTGCTGCAAATAAAATAAAAAATAGATCCACAATAAATAAAATGAATAATGGAAGCATAAATGCTAAGAAAACACTAAATAACTAGCAAAAAGCTTCATGAAAGCTTGCTGCTCACCTGAACTGATAGGGAATGGTTGTTGAAGCTGCCCAAAACACTACAAAGTGCTTGATGTAGGTGAAGTTGCCTAAAAATACCACAAAGAAGTACCCAACAATGGTTGTAGCTGTCCAAAAACACCACAAAACAACACACAATGATGGCTGTAGCTGCTCGAAACACCACAAAACAGGACACAATGATGGCTGTAGCTGCCCAAAACACCACAAAACAGCACACAAAGATGGCTGTAGCTGCCTGTTAGCACAATTTTTACCCTCCAATTCTGAGCTGATATATGTGTTAAAACAGCGGTAAAAACTTAGTTAATTAAAGGAGTAGGGCAGCGGGCTCTAAATTGTCACCAACCAAACTCTTCTCTGTTTGGGCTAGTGCTTGCTAGCCTCTGGGGGGAGTGCCTAGGCACACTGAAGCACCTTGCTGCTGATCGAAAGTCTAATTTTCTGTGTTTAAAAGCAAAATCAGCAAGGTGTTTGTCTTGGATAGTGTGTAAAAGCAGCTCAAAATGATGAGGAAAAATGATTACTTTCACTTGGAGGGAACCTGTAGGGTTAGCACAATGATAATAGACTAGAAATAGAGAAGAAAAACCATTTAAAGGATCAAAATAATCACAACAAATAGTTCAGAAAATTACAAATCAGATCACAAATTTACCATAGTACCACCAAGAAAAGAGGTTTGAAGACAAACACACACTTCTTTATTGATCAAGCTTACAAGAGAGTTGATTGCGCCACACTTGGCAAGCTTACAACCAGTACAATGACTACTTTGCTAAGAGAAGAGCCACTAGACTAGAGAAAGAGAGAGAAGAATGAGAGAGACACTATGGTGCTGCTGCAATGAATCGACCAAGAACCACTATGAAGCATCCAATATATAGATATGAGGGCACATATCCAAGGGAGAAGAAAAGGATGCATGGGAGGCTAAAATGGGAAAGTAGAAGACATGAACGCATGAGCAAATATGGACTTGAGTGAGAGAAAAGCAAGTGGGAGAGGTGGAAGGTTTAATGCACGCATGTGATGAAGTTTAGCAAGTGAATGGATTGAGTGTATGCATGAGAAACAGTGACGCGAGGGAGATGGTGCGAGTGGAGGTTTAAAGACGACACATGAAGTAATAATTAAGTAAGGTAAATGGTGGAGAGAAGCATACACATGAGAGAGTGTGCACGCATAAGGGTAAAGGGTGGATTATGGAGTATGACGTGGGATATTATGAAGTAGTGAGGGAGTGAAAACCATACGTTATATTAACCCATTCATGCCTTTTTTAGAATATTATAACATGCACTTTCCCCTTAAAAAGGGAAATTAAGTAGATTATGCTAAAAGGAGGATACGACAAACACTTTATGGAAATAATTAAAAAATTGAAGGGGTACATACTTCAGTATTTAATTAATTAAAAAGGTATAAAACTTTCTAATTAATTAATATAATAAAGGGGTAATTAAAAAATTGAAGGGGTACATACTTTAGTATTTAATTAATTAAAAAGGGACAAAACTTTCTAATTAATTAATATAATAAAGGGGTCAAAAAGGTTAAATATGTATACATGGACCAAAGGGAAGTAATACGTGTTAAGGTTTAAGCTATTATTGAGTTTCATTTCATTTCATTAGATAACAATAGCATAGATAGAATCACTGAGAAATACACAATCACAAGAGACACATCATTTATCCTGGGAAACCCTCATGGGGGAGAAAACCCAACAAAAACTTCCTTAATATAGATAGCCAATACAATGCCAAGAGATAACTCAAACAAATACAGAAAGTCCTC
>ML795562.1:221680-242201 GCA_009831015.1 Picea engelmannii
CCACATAGATGCCTCATCACTCTGTAGATTTGCCACATGTCGATCTATGAGGGTGCCACTTGGCACTGCATGGATGATGATCGTTCTTGCTAAATATAGAACTTTCTAAAAATAGAATCGAGCTCCTAAATTTTAGGACATTGTCCACATCATCTAGAAAGACCAAGAGAACACCGCCACATGTCACTATCTAAAAATAGACATTGCTAAAAATAGAAAGTCGTCTGAATGCCTTTGACTTTATACTCATTGAACTTGTTTCTCTGCAAGGGATACAAATATGCGATTGGAATTGACATGCGAGCCTTGGTGCTCAACTTGCTAAAAATAGTAAACTATGCCAAATCATCCCGGAAGAGATCCAAAAGACTTTGAATGTCTCAAGGATAACAATATACACTCGGAATTTGAATCCGGGGTCTGGAGCAAAACCTGCTAAAAATAGAATGTTCTTGCATGTCGCCCAGAAAAGTCCCATCAGGCCTAGAATCATGAAAGGACTCTCCATGTATGCTCATAACTGCTCCATACTGTCAGGAGACCCACTCAAACCGTATCTCCTAAAAAGTAGCAATGCCTGTTGTATGTAGACATCTCTCTCATCTCGTTCAAAATGCATGGAAACCAAGTCAACTCTAACTCTAAACCAAACAATCATGTACCGATCATATACGTGTCTCTTGTGGAAACCAATCTCTGCTAACCATAAGTGCTAAACTCTGGGAGAATCTTAGAATGCCAGCCAAAATAGTGCATGCTGGCTCTTAACCCGCAAGATTTTCAAGGGTGAAGATATAGGGGTTAGCACTGCACAAAACAACAATGAAACTTTGAATGCTTGTTGTAGTAGCCTAAGAGACTGAAACATCTCTTGCTCAAGCTGCCTCTCAAATCGCCCTTGCTCAAACCATGTGAGGAAAAAATGAAAGTGAATTCCTCTTTATAAAAAAAATTATGTTCTTAGGCTTTTAGAAGTTGCATTAATTATTAAGTAGCCTCTAATTAAGGATTAAATCCAAAATTGTGGGTCCCAACAGTCAAAACGAGTCAAAATTGGTCGAGTCAGCATTGGAAATGCATTGTACGGATGTTGGTATGGCCTTAAAACATGTTTCTGGCTGTACAAAATGTGTTTTCCACACGTGGGATGCATTTGTATCTCTTCTGAGAGACTGTAAGGGGGCCATCAACCATTAGATCATTTTACAGGTATCTAACCTGCTCAGCTCAATTGAGCAAGGATAGAGACCTAACCTAGAAGATAAGAAAGCGTATCGCCCCGTGGAATCTTAGCCCCGAAGAAGTGATTCCAAACCTTATTCTCAAGCGACCACTCTCGAGGATCCATATATTAAACGGAGCCTCCTGGACCTTGAGAATCGGCCTCAGCTTGATGGCTCGTAGTTCATGACAAAATAAATTCACTTTTAGAGCCACAACAGTAACCCTTCGCCTCATCCAGCTTATCATCCTAGCCAAGAGAGTCCGCCTTAGCATTACAGATCCTTTAGATCGAACAAGGAACAATATGTCATCTCTCAAGGTCTCAAGGGCCCGAAAACCAGAGATCGAAAACAATAGAATCTAGATCAAATAGTGTCAGTCTAGTCATGACTAATGATCAAGAACTAAATTCCCCACTTGTGAGGATGGGGCTCTAGGTAATAAGTCAACAACAGTTTGTCATCGGTTGGACAACTCACCCTCTTCATATATTGCACTAAGCATCTTTATATCTTTTCATTAGCTTCGTGATCAGTAAAGTCACGACTAATGGCCTTTGTCTTCAGTCATCGTGTGCCAGGTTTGCATCGACCATCCCAAAGGACTCCCGTCTTCAGCCATCGTGTGCCAGGTTCGCATCGACCATCCCAAAGGACTCTGGCATGTGAGTCCTGCGCGAGCATAGAGTAAACCACCTGGATTTTCCTTCAATTATGGTTTGCGCCCTTATTGATTGATTCTTCTGATGTTCAATAAGTGCTTGCTCGAAAGGGTTGTCTCCTTGGCATAGCGAGAAAGTTATCTGGTTATTCCTAGTAAAATGCTTATGAATCTACGGTCTTTAGACGCTCTCTCTTTATTCGATCTCTAGTTGCTAGTAAATCATAATTATAGATGTAATTACGCATCATTCTTTCACAGGGCCTATATTTCTTCCCCTCAAAACTATGAAGCTTGACTTTTTTTCTTTAACCTTGAAGCTTTACTTTGTTCACCAAACCTTCTCAATTCCTTCTTGAGCTCAACTAGGTCCTACCTGCTTGCTCATGGAGTGACACTTATGCTTATTCATCTGGCTGGTTTTATGCTATCTTAGGGCATAATGCATAACTCCTTGAAGCTTGACTTAAACCTTCCTTGGAGGATTGGATTACTTTACCTTCCAAGCGATTCTAGGCAAGGCATAACGCGTAACTCCTTGAAGCTTGACTTAGTTACATTAGCCTCGACTCCCTTCTTTGGATCTGGAGGCATTGATTCTGCAGGGATTTACTTTCTCCACCAAATCTGTAGGCATTGATATTTATTCTGTCTTGAAGCTTTACTCCTGAACTTGGGACACTTCACTCTCGAATTTGGTACAATGGAATTCCCATTCGAAGTTATCCCTAAGTGATCTCCGAGTTACCTGGCTTTAACGACTTAGCTCACTCTTAAGCGGCTTGACTCAACTAAGCTTGACCTTGCTATAGTAGCCTTACCTCTTCTAATAACGGACCTTGCTATGTCGCCTTATGTAAGTGGGCCTGGCCATGCTTGGCCAGAAACGCGTTCCAAGCTATGTTGCAGGAAACATCACCCTACCTCTCGTACCGGTACTGGAAACCCCTCGAAATGGGTATGAAACCCGACTGAAACGTTGTTGGCCGTACCGTACGACGTTTCGCGAGTATGAAACGTCGTACGTATGATCGACGGTGTTTCGGCCGGGTTTTGTATCGTATGAATGATGTTTCTGCGGGTTATCTCACTTTTGCGGGCCCGTACAAGTGTTTAAGAAGGCCGCCAACCCCCTTTAACTCAATTAAAAGGTTGTAAATCAATTTTTGAAGGGAATTTGTGCTTTAATATTGTTTTTTTTTCCTATTTTATTAATTATGAATTTGGAAACATCTAGAAACAATTGGAAACCTTAACAACCCAATATTTCCTATAAGAAAGCACTTGGTTCACTCGTTCCTCACACATTCTTGAGGAAGAGGAGGTTCATAGTGCAACAACAAGCATTTCAGTTGTGGTTTGGAGCATTGGGAGAAAACTTTGGTGCATTTCCAGCAAGAGGAAGGTTGTGGGCAGCAAGAAGGAGGGTGTGTGAATTTATGAATTTGGTGAGCATTCATGGCAAATTTCCTTTGATTTTTTTCTATGGTTTTAGTGTTTTTGCAGCATACATTCCTTCTCTAACAGTGGGCAGATTTGTTTACTGTTTTTGCAGCATACATTCCTTCTCTAACAATGGGCAGATTTTTGTTTTGTTTTTGCAGCATTCATGGCTTCTCAAAGTGTCGTTTCCTCTTCCCCTGTAGAACCTCAACTAAGCAGGCAACAAGAATACTATCCTTTGTGGAGGCATGTTACCAAGATCAAGAAAATGGGTGGCGGTGGGGTTTCATGGGAATGGAGGTGCAATTTATGTAAGAATGAGAGGGCCTTCAAGGGCTCTTACACAAGAGTCCAGGCTCACATTTTGTATGAATGAGTTCAAGGTGTTGAAGGTTGTTCATTTACCAGAAATCCGGAGGTGAGGGCTACATTCAAGAGAGAGCATGATGATGCTCAAAGGTTGAAGGAGCATAGAGCTAAAATTGGTATGGGTGGCACTAGCAAGCATACTCCTAGCTTGGGTGCTAGCAATGAGCCAAGTATTGTTCATGAAGCAAGGAAGAGGAGGGCGACCTTGATAGAAGAAGAGATATCCAAACCTGCAACTGTAGGTAAAGATAGTAGATTGTTGAAAATGCTCAACAATCAAGGGAGAGAAGAAGCCGAGTCTAGAGTGGCAAGAGCCATGTTTGCTTGTGGAATTCCATTTAATGTGGTTCGGTCCCCCTATTGGCAGGATTTGGTGGGGGCAATTAACACAACCCCTCAAGGTTTCAAGGGGCCAAACTACGAAAAAATTACAACAATTTTGCTCTGGAAAGAGAGGCTACTACTTGAAGATGTTCTAAAACCAATTCGTAGCCCGTGGGGTAGCACAAGAGTTTCCATTATCTCAGTTGGGTGGATTGATACAAGGCGGAGGCCATTGATCAATGTCATTGCATCATCACCAAAAGGAGCAATGTTCCCTAAAGCAAAAGATTGTTCAGGTGAGGTGAAAGATAGTAACTTCATTGCTGATATTTTAATTGCTGCTATTGAACAAGTAGGGCCAACAAATGTGGTGCAAGGTATCACAACTAATGCACCTGTTTGCAAAGTTGTAGGATTGATTGTTGAGAGTAGATACAATCATATCTTTTGGACTCCTTGCATCGTCCATAATCTTAATATGATTTTAGAAGAGATTGAGTAAAAAACTGAATGGATTAAGGAGGTCACACGACAAGCTATGGAGATAATAAAATTCATCACCAACCACCACTAGCCTGAAGCAATATATCGAGAACACTCCAAATTGGAGTTGCTCAAAGTTGTTGAGACAAGATATGCCTCCAACTTCATCATGTTGCGTCGCCTTGTGGAGGTTAAAACTGCATTAATAAGTATGGTGGTGGGTGTCCCTTGGGCTGAGTGGAGACATGTAGATTCAGAGAGGGGAAGTATGGTGCGGAGGCTGTTGATTGATGAGGATTGGTGGAGCAAGATAGAATTCTTGCTCAAGTTCACATTATCGACATGTGAGCTTCTTCGAGATGTAGACATAGACAAACCTTTCTTAGGAGAGATTTATGATGGCATGGATACCATGGTTGAGAAAAGTGTGGAAATTATTACACAAGAGGCTCCAACTCTTCTTTTTGTTAATGTTGATTTTGCTAAGCATGTGAGATCTATCATGGTTACGAGGTGGAATGGATTTAACACTCCATTGCACACTTTGGCACATGCTTTAAATCCTAGATTTTATGACGAAGATTTCATTGCTCAAAGCAATGGGAAGAGGAAGGCCCCACATAAGGACAAGGAGGTGGCCAATGGAGTGAAAAAGGCCTTCCAGAGGTTGTTTCCAAGTTCTGAACAAACAATGGTGAGGGAAGAATTTGCTTGTTTTGCTACTGGATTAGAGGATTTTGTAGACATATCATCTTTGGAGGAGAGGAGGACCATGAACCCGGTGAAATGGTGGACTTGTCATGGGGCAAATGGTGTATATTTGCAAAGCCTTGCCACTCGTATTCTATCACAAGTGGCAAGCTCTTCATTGGTAAAAAGGAATTGGAGCACCTATGGCTTCATTCATTCCGTGAGGCGCAATAGGTTGGGATCCCAGAAGGCTGAAGATCTTGTATACGTGCTTTCAGACCTCCGCCTGGTGTCTTGCAGGGGTGAAGAATATGCAACTGGGCCTCATAAAGAGTGGGATATGGATGTAGAATGCCTAGACTTGGAGCTTTCACTTGGTTCTCTTGATATTGGTGATGATGCAACAACAACTGCAAGTGGAATTGCCTCTTCTACGCATCCAGGCTCTAGTTCTACTGAACATGCATCTTGTTCTATTTTTACTGATGAGGATGATGATGAGTATGCCATGTATTAGGATTCAGGAATCTATGTAATTGCAGTTGTCTTTAGCCTCATTTATAAAGGCTGATTTTGGATGTATAGCCTCATCTATAAAGGCTAATTTTGGATTTTGTTGATTGCCTCATGTACGCAATGATATTGATCACCTATGGGAGTTAATATATATATGTTTTTCCTTCTAAAATGTCATTTATGTGTGTGATTGTATTTTTCTTGCAAGATAATGTGTTTTCTTTTAAAAAAAATCATATATATATATATATATATATATATATATATATATATATATATATATATATATATATTTTATAAATATATACGGCGTTTCCCCTGGTGTTTCCATTTTTGGAGGTTCGTGTTTCCTGCCATACCCATTTCGGAAACTTCCAGACGTTTCCCTGTTTCGTGCAACTTAGGTTTCAAGTCTACCACACGTTTTTGTATGGAAACACGGCTGGTACAGCCCCTGATGCGTTATGCTATAAATCCATCCAGAGTCATCGTGATACTGTATATTTTTTAATGCCATGTCTGCATTTTGCTGGTTTTGAAGATCAGGTTTTGATCACCTAGGATATTTGGCTAACTATGGCTCTGTTTTTATAGCTTAAGATGTGAAAAGGCAGTTATAAATTCAATTATAAAGCAGCTATAATTGATGCTTATTCAACAGTTCTACCTTTGAGTCTTAATATTGTGACTTGTTATAAAACCACTCAGAAAGTAATAGTCCATGACAGAAAATCTTCTCTTTGGTAAATGCCAAAGAAACAGGATGAAGGCCTCTTTTAAGATTAAGTTATGTAGAAGTCATAGAAGTTGTAAACAGTGGGTAATTACCATTATAGATATGTTCACATACTGATGGACTATTTCATAATTAGTTATGTCAATTTAAGATATATGCAAAAGAAAGGTATTGTCCACAAGAGATTCTTGGATTCTAATGAAACTTTAAATGTTTGTTTTCTTGTAGAAACAGTCTATGTCAATGTTTGGATCGGCTTCAGCTTCAACTAGTCATCAAATGAACACTTGTGAGCAAGTGGAGCAACCACTGGGCACACAAATGCAAGCAGCGTATGAATGCCATGCAGGAGCTTCATGCATATCGTCTTTAATGTGACAAGAACCTTGGAAAAATATGCAGGTGCAAGAGTATCCTGTTTTGTAAAATTTGTCTAGAACATACTCTGAATGCCTTGTTCAGATTTTGATAGTCAGTAGAAAGTGATATTATCGAACATGATATATTTTTTTAAGATAGTATTTATTTGGAAATGATCAAGTGAAGTGAATGTGATTAATTTTGATGATTTGGCTAATTGGAGTAAGTATGAAATTCCAGTTTCAATTTGAAAGTGTAAATTAGAGGTGGGAGGACTACTGACATGTTTTAATAGTATCTCTGACAGGACACTAGCAACTGTGTCTAGTATTGGGAGTATGACAGAATAGGGCAGATGGATGGCTAGGATAAGCCTAGAAGCACAAATGCATTGTTTAATTTATGTTTTGAAGTGCTAAACCTACTATACCGGTAACATGATGTGCCAGAGTGGTTTCTGGGCGAAACCCATCTTAAACAAAAAACCTGTCAGAAACCCTATTTCTGGAATGCATTTTTGTATCTGGGCGATTAACGTGTTGTGAGAGAAACCCACTGCATTTTGTGTGCAACTTATCCATTTCTTGAAGGAATATCATCCTATACTGTCTGCGTTTCTCCAAAAATATTAAAAAAATTCATAAAAACAAACACTGATGAAAACCCTAAACGTAAACCTTGTTCATTAAATACCAGTGCTAATTTCTGTCATTTCCTCTCATAGAGTTCTGAGTTTGTCTGAAGCTGTTGCTCAAGAGTCAAAAGTGCTACCAAGTGGAAGATACCTTTGTTTGGATTCCGAAAGTCAGCTAAACTTGGCAAGGATTTACAGTTTCCTTGTGCTGAATATGGTATTCCCATGCCCAAGCAGAATAAATTGTTCACTGTGAAATTAAAGGTTTTGGAAGTATCGCTGGTGTCACTTTTCATTAGAGATAATTCTAAGGATGCCAAGCGAGATGACAACAATCATGGGTTTCAGAAGAAATCACAGGATTCTGATGATGGAGGGCAGTGTGAAAATATGGATAGAGATAAGAAGAGAAGCAAGGAGATTCTTCAGAAGAATGTGAAGAAGATCAAGCTTCTGTATGTTATGATTTGAGAGATGTGTAATGAGAAAATTAGGTACAGAGATCTGGAGAAACTAGAGTTAGAAAGGAATGAAAAATGGCAGATATCTGGGTTCAGAAAGAAGTGAGAACCAGATCTTATCCTCATTTTTCTCTGGTAACTTGAAGATGGTTTATAAGCATTTGGGTAAGGGGAAACGACAACCTTCTGAGATGCAGCAGAAGCTGCCCACTGCAAATAGTCCAATTACATTGACAGTAAGTAGCGTGGTAGTGGCCTTGCAATTTTCTATGCAGATACACATTTCTCTTAATGTAGTTAAAGCAGATAACTGTTGTCAGCTCACTGGTCTTCATTCTGTCCTCAGGAACTGAAGCTAAGGCTTTGTTTTATTGTGACATTATAAGCTGTAAACTATTGTTTGGGCATGCTTTCTTTAAGTCAAAAGAAGCATACCTACACAATGCCTACAAGGGCTGGCAGTGATTGCAGTATCCTCTTATTCATAGTTTCATATTGGCAGTGTCAGGTAGGTGGGTATGAGGCATATTCATTTATCAATTTTGATAGCATTTTGATAGTTGCATTATACAATGTAAATTTTCCATTATAAATATGAAGGAGGATGGTCTGATTTTTGTCAAGTGTATGAGTATGAATATGATGTGTCTTTGTGCAAGTAGAAATAGAATGATTTTTGAAAAAAATTCATTACTTTTGTGCTCCGCTTCTCTCTCTCTACACACACAAACACACTTTTTTGAGGAAAAAGTTCATAGTCCTTTTGTTTCTTTTGGAAACAAAGGGTAAAATTTAGCACCTGTTTATAAATTTTTAGGCTTCTCATAACTGCCTTGATGACACTATAATGCCAATTATACATATTAGTCTTACTGTCTTTTCATTTACAAAGCTTCAATACAGAAACACAGAATGGCATCAAAGCCAAAGAGTACACGATGAAGTAGATTACCACTGGTGTGGATCCATCTGAACTCTATATCTATTATGCATTGAGAGTGATCAAAAATAAATTGTGATGCTCAGTGATATATATATATATATATATATTGTTGTGAGGAAAACCTTGTGAGGAAACACAAGGGATGCTTTCCTACATTCGTGGATGGCATATCTTGTAAACCATTAGTGTAGACTAGAGTGTCAACTAGGGGGATTTGAATCAGGCATTGGTGGGCACAAAACAAGCCAAATTTCCAACGACATGGAAACAACCAGTCGAACTACTTGATTTGTAAACCGTTGTGAATATTTCACTAGAATGGTTCGTCACAACGGATCATACAATATTTTGCAAACTCTTTGTGATGCAATGTTTTTCTTGGTATTAAGATTTAATATTAATAGTTATTGCACATAATACTGAAATAAGTTGAGATGGAAATAAGAAAGCTAAAACAAAATACCAGTTGATCTACACAATGAACACAGGATGTACTTGGGAAACCTAATATTCGAAAACTTAGCCAAAATATGAGGACTATGCCTTTCTCTTTTCTTCTCAGATATGAAATGCAAATACAAAGAAAGGTGAATGGACAATGGAGTTGGCATTGACATTGTGGCCAATATGGCTGTTACAGTTTCCTCTATTTGCTTTGTTTTCGTCCAATATCCTACTCACTTGCTTTGCTCAACCATGGAACAATAATCAATACAACAATAATCGAGCCTCTTCCTTTCCTAAGGGCCCGATATTTAACATGTCCTGATCGTTGTCTAGGGTTAGGTTTTTTGCATGCCTGAACTCTTGATTAGGGTTAGTGATTTAAACCCTCTAGAAAATTTTGGAAAGTCCACAGATGTCTAGCTCCACATGTGTGAGTAATGGAATCTAATGTGGCATTTGTTTGGTACCATGGTGGTCAAAAGCAGAGGTCAACTTGCGAGGCATAAATTCCCCATATGAGCTCCAATTGGGTTGATCTTTGCACTGTTGGAAAACTTTTGTGTACAACAACATCGAGAGGTTTTGAACTAAGTCCGCAAAGTTTTGACTTCAAAAACTATTGTTTTCCCTAACATGCTTCAAAAGTTTGAAGACCCAAATCACTAAAGTAGGACTTGTCCTTGAAATATGTCCTACAAATCAATAGCTCCAATTTCTCCACTTAGAAAGTACGAAAATAAATGACAAATTATATAGTGATTTATTTTGGATCATACCTCCCCATTTTGGGAGGCTTTTGGTCCCCAAAAGCTGTTATTGAAGGAGGTGAGGAACTTTTTCTCTATCTTCTTCCTAGAATACCATTTGACCTTGATTGGAAGTTGTCTTTCCAATCCAACTTGCCAGAGTTCATGCTGCCCCCTTCTAGTTGTTCTGGAATTCTTCAGCAAAATTGTATCCTTTGCTAACTCTACTTGAGCTTTTGGGGCTAAGTCCTCTATGGAAGGTAAGTTTTGCTCGTTAATTTCCCTGTCTAACATGGGAAGGTTCGTAGAGTTTTAGATTCTCCACATTTAATACTAAGTAGATGTGCATGTATGGAGGTAGATTGAGTCTATGGGCATTATCACCTACCTACCTACTTGTTAGCACACTTTTTCACCCTCCAATTAGATCTGATATAAATGTAAAATCAGTGATGGAAAAGTGGCTAATTCAAGGAGAGAATACCCTAAGTGTCACTGGAAAACCTCCTCTCCATTCGGGTTGGTGCGTGCCAACTTCAGGGGGAGTCCCTAGGTACCTTGCTATTGATTTGGATTTGATTTTTCTGCAATAAACACAAAAAACAACATCCAAATTTGTCTTGGACAATGTGTAAAACTTCCCAAGACATTAGGAAAAAGATAGAATAATCACTTGGAAGGATCCTTACAACGTTAGTATGAGAAAGATAAATAGAAAGAAGGATAGAAAACCACTTAAAAGATCGATATTAATCATAATAAGAGTCTACGAACTACTAATCAATGCACTAAGTAATAACACAATACAAACAAGAAATGAAAGCTCGATACAAGCACAACATTTATTTATTAATGGCTTGCCAAAGGGTTGATTGCATCACATAAGACAAGTCAATAACTAGTATAATGGTTATCCTTGCACAAAGAAGTAGCTAGACGAGAGAGAGAGAGAATTGTTGTTGCTGCTAGAATTCAACCTCTAACAATGAAGAACTCTCTCCAATATATAGGCCACTAAGGGTGCACTTCCCAAGATAAGACAAGAGGGTGCATAAGGAGAAAATAGGCAAACAATACACACGGGGTGAATGAGTGAGAGTGAGGGAACCATGCACATGAGGAAAGAGAGAATCTAGGGTGCATGTGTGAGTTAGGAGTGAGACTATAGGCACATGGAAGAATAATTGAGGCTTAGGTGTGTGGGGAAGAATGAGTGGGAAGAGTAGTGTGCCGTAATTAATAGGGAGTAGGGCRCATGGGATAATCAGTGAGAGCAAAAGGAGCATGGCTCATGAGGTAAGGGAAATATGCATGGATAAGAGGGAGATATAATGAGATAAGGGGGAGATATAAAACCCATGCATAGGAGATGACAAAGGCGCATGAGTGAGGATAMGAGAGGGTGAACAAAAGAGTCAAGGSTGGACATGTGTGAGTGGAAAGTGCTAATGGAATGCATGTGATGGGAGATATAATGAAGATGAGGGAGAGTGCACATAGAGGAGAAGGCATGCATGGATAAAGGCTTGGCATGTGAGAGAGACATGCACACGCTAATCCTCAAAGGAGATATGTGCCCAAGGCAAGAGACATGCACATGGTTTTAGGGAAAGATGAAATGTAATGTGGAAAGATAAGGACAGATACACATGGTGAGATAAGGGAAGTAAAGTGGGAGATGAGGAGTTAAGCATTACTTAAGTCTTTTACGCCACTTCACGCCATTTGACGTGTGACAACTTATTCACATGCATTCATACTCAATTAATTGCCTTATTTCTTTGGAAAGTGTGCCCCCTCTTTAATTATGCCGCCCAACTGCAACACATCACATTGCATCATTGCCATTTGTTGAAATTTGCGCTTGCCACTTGCCACCTTTGGAGGTGACCACCCCTACTATAAATAGACATTGCTAAAAATAGGGGTTTGACCCTAAAAAATAAGAAATCACCAAAAATGTATGGGATGACTAGGAGACCACCTCAATGTGTCAAATGTCCAAAAATAGATATTGCTAAAAATAGAATCTCACTGCATGTCAATGATATCATACTCATTGGATTTTATTTTCCGTGAGGATTCCAAATATGTAATTAGAATTGACATGCGAGTTCTGATGCTGCACCTGCTGAAAATAGAAAGTACCTGGATGATCCTCAGACAAAGTGTCATTGGGCCCAAAATCATGCAAGGACCAATACTGTATGCTCAAAACTGTCATATGAGTCTTCGGTCACTGTCTCCTAAAAAACATGGCACCTGCTGAAAATAACAATCTCTCTTCAATCCATGTGAAATTGTGCTAGCTCTATCATTGAAGCAAAAAATGACCACAAATCAGTCCTGTACCTATCTCTGATGGGAACTAACCTCTAGCTCACAGGGGTTAACACTACTCAAACACTTCAAAAGGACCATACTGTAGAGCCTTGATTTTCTTATCAAGACCCTTTAGCCTTTCTTCATTCAGATGCAACTAAAGTTGGTATCCTACCTTGAATGTCTTCTCAATTCTGTGTTGGTCATGTCGAGCCTTGTACTTTTCTTGTGACTTTTCAATGTCTCCTGCACTTGCAAATGGATTTTGTTGATCTTATTAATGGATATTTCAGCCTTCAATACTTCTATTGGGTTGTCTTCCCTTGCCCCTCCTTGTTTCTCATATACAACATCTAAAGGTGAAGTTGGAAAATATCCAAAGCAAGTTTCAAAAGCGATGTATTGGTGGAAATATGGATTGCTTTGTTTTAATTGTGTTGAATATAAATCAAATTTTCATCTCAGGTCCTTGGATGTAGAGTTGTTATTATGTTGTCCCGAGGCCTGTATTTGTTGATGTTGATATTATTGATAGTGATTGCAATGTTGTTGATGCTAGAAATGATATTGTTGATGTTGGTGGTGATCTTGTTAGTTGGAAATCTATCTTTTATTTGTGAAAAAAAAGATTCTGTAGGAACCTGTAGAGTGATCCTGTAGGTCTTTTCTTTATTGAAACAAAGGGTTAAAAAAATGAGAATTTGGGGAATGTAAAGTGTAGACAAATGAATGGACAATAAGGAAGATTTATGGATGATAAGATCGAAAGTGTAATGTATGGAAAATGATGAGCGAAAGTGCAAAAAACCTTAAAAATCCTTACTTCCCTTTTTATTTGTGGAGGATTTTTGTTGCTAACGTTGTCCTGTTGTTGATTCTTTATTTCCTATGCAAATGATTGCTACAAATGGAGTCCTTTCTGTACCTACAAAACAAAAACATTAGTATGCCAATTTTATTTTTTCTTTTATTTTCAAGACATAAGTGCCATTGCTGGTTTTCACCAATGTCCTGCCTCATCAAGTCTCTGAGAGGTTTTCTTATTGAGGATAGTCCTTTATTCCTCATATCAGAGACCGCCTCCATTGGACATTTTCAATCAAAGATCTGTCCTAGACGCCTCAATGAGTTTTTCATTTAGGTATTTTATTCTTTTTTTTCATATCCCATTATTTGGATGGATTGAGAGTATCTCTGCTATCAATCACATCCATATTTTGTGTCTGCACTGCTGTTGTAAATTATTCCCTTGTCATTGGCTTATTGTAAACTTTTAGTTTGAATCCATTTACTAGCAAGAGAATTCCTTCTTCATCAATGGTTCTGATCTGTACTGAACCATTATCATGACATTTTTCAATAATGTAGGGCCCTAACCACCTGGTCATCAACTTTCCATTGAAGTCTTTGAATCTTGAATTGTACAAGAGGGCCCAGTCCCCTTCTTCTTTTAACTTGCCATGCTTGATTTTCTTGTCATGTCAATCTTTTCTTTGTTGTTTCACTACTTCAATGTTGAAGAGTGCTTACATCTTGTACTCATCTAAGGCATTTAGTTGATTCAATCTTTCTTTTTGTGCTGATGGTATATTCATATTCAATTAATATGCTATTCTTAATTTACAATATTTAAACTCAATAGGGAGCATGACCTTCTTACCGTCGACTAACTCAAAGGGTGTGAGCCCTGTGGTAGTCTTTTCTTCCATGTGATGTTGTATGCCCATACTGCTTCTATGAGTTTCTTTGACCAATTCTTCTTGTTCATGCTCATTGATTTGGTGATGATGTTTTCCATCTCTCGGTTGGTGACTTCATCCTATCTATTTTTCTTGGGGATGGTACGACGTTGACTTTTTATGGCATATGTGGTGCTGCTTCATAATTTTCTCACTAAGTTTGTATGTGAAATAAGCTCCTTGGTCTGTGACTATCTCTCTGGGATACCCAAATCTTAAAAATATGCATTCTTGGAGGAATGCAACTACATTTTGTTCTGTGGCATCCTTCATAGCTTTTACTTCAACCCATTTGGTCAGATAGTCATCTTCTTCTGCCCTGAAGGTGGGTCAATTGAGCGTATAAAGTCCATGCCCCACTTGCCAAATGGTTCCAATGATACTTGGGGCTGCAAGGGAATTTCATTCCGCTTTGTAGGTTTCTCTACCCTTTGACATTCATCAGAGTGTAGGGTTTATTGTTGAGCATCCCTGTGTAGGGTTGGCCAATAATATCCATCCTACAAGATCTTGTAGGTTGTTCTCTTTGTTGCATAGTGTACTCCACATGATTCATCATGACAAGCATGGAGGATATCATGCACCTCATATTCTTTCATGCATATTCTCAAGACTTGGTCTAGGCCAAGTTTGAACAGATACCCTGCTACCCAAGTATAGGCTATGCTTTTCTGGACAATCTTGCATCTTTCTCAGTAGGATAAATGTTGAGGAAACTTTCTCGTTAGATAATTTGCTATGTTAGCAAACCAGGGGTTTTTGTTGATATGGCAAAGAGGTGCTCATTCATGAAATGATCATCAACCATGCCTTCTTCAGTAGGAATGGCTAACCTGGACAAAAAATCTACAACAATATTTTGCTTCCCAGGCTAATTGAGAACCTTTTCTATAACAATTTACTTTAACTCTGCACCAACCAAGTTCTTACTTATGAAATAAATTGCATAGGGTTTGTTATCTTCATTTTGTCCCAATACCACTCCTACAGATTTATTTGATGCATCAATGTGAATATGAAAGGGAAGAGCCCAATTAGGACCCTGTGACACAAGAGCAGTTGCGAGTCTTTCTTTTATTGTTTCAAATGCTTGTTGATAGTTTCGAGTCCAACAATAATCTAGATCTTTGGATAGTAGGGTAAACAAAGGGATAAACTATCTTACTGAAGTATTTGATGAAATTCTTGGAGCATCCTGCATGTCCAAGAAAACTTCTGATATCTTTTGGTTTAAGAGGGGTAGAAAGTAGCGCGATGATTTTGACTTTATTTTTGTCTACCTCAATCCCTCTGGAGGATAGATGGTGTCCTAACACAATTCCTTCATTCATCATCATGCTGCATTTTCACTGCTAAGGGATAGGTTCATTTCTCTACATCTTTGGAGAACTTTATCCAGATTGTCTAAGGCCTCATCAAATGAATTCCCATAAGGGGTAAAGTCATCCATATAGATCTCTACTTTATCATGGATGAGTTTTGAAAAGATTCTAAGCATTATTCTTTAAGAAGATTCAATGATTAGAACAAGCTAGAACCTCTAAAATTTAAATTTTGACCATAAAATCAATTAGACTAGAAGTCAACCTTTGAATTTGACTAGTCAACCTTTGACTTTGACTTTGACCAAAGATTCAAACTTGACGTTTTTGCTAGATGAGAGTACCAAGAGGTGCGCTAGGTTAGGGTGCACTAGGATATCAAGGAATTAGGTCAATGATTCATAATAAGTGCCCAAACAAGGGTTATGGTTTATTGCAGTTGCATAATCAAAAAACCTAGCTACAATTGTAACTGGTGCCATAATGAGCTTAACAAATAACTTCCCAATTTATCTTCCAGTGGTTAGACTGTCTGAAGATAGTGTGGGCCCATAACCTGTTAGAAATAAAGAGATGTGCTCGTTTTTCCATAGAAAATATATCAATACTGTCACCCAACCATAGGCACAAAGGCCACCCCCGAGCATCTTAACCTTGACAGATAGAATAATTCCGGTAGTAGACCAATAGCGAAACAAGGGTAGTGCACCTTTCTCCAAGGGTAGTGCACCAAGCAAGAATAACCAGAAACTAAGAAGAAAGTCCAAACCATAACCAAGATGCCCGTTGCAGCTGCATTCCCTCTCCAAGCTTGCACACCACTAGTCCTTATGCAGTTGTGAGAGTGAGGGTGACAAATGAGCTCTAACGTCCTCTTATTTATAGTCCTCCAAGTGACCTAACTGGGCCGACTTCTCTTCTGGAGACTAATAACTTAATATTAATTATTCTCTTGAGCCGACTTGTATTCTAGGGTTATTATCCAATGTTTTAGGGTTTCTCTCACTTCTCGAAATATTCTAGTCTCGTCAAAGGTTACACGTAGAGGTTAATACGTCTCGCAACTACCATAATATCAACAATGACCACATCTTAGAGCTCACCCTAGGAGGGCATATATAGTCCCTGGATTAGAATTCCGAAATTTGAAGTTTGAAAAATTAGGGTTTCCTCATAAAACCCTAAGTTGCAGTTGTAGTGCCAGTTCCTTCATGCAAGTTGCAACACCAATGACAGTGCCAACACCAGTTGCAATGAAAGTTTTTGTGAAGTGTTGGGATTGATTTTTATTGTCCTAGTGCGCCTTGCCCTAACAAATCTCCAACTAACTTTAAGTTACAAGTTGAAACACCTTTGAAGTTTTAAAGGTTCGATATTGCTTGGCGTTGCTGTTGGATGGTGCCACTACTTGTCGATACTGTCAAAGGTATGTACTTACATATGTTCAAACTGTATCATTATTATAAAGAGTATTTGTAGGAGAAAGGATATTTTGTGTAAACAACAATCATAGATACATAAGGATCTCAGATCCAACACATTCAGAGGAGCTATGCACCCCATGTTTGATTACTTTGATATGCCTCTACTTGTCATGGCATTATTGTGATCTTATGAATATTCAGGTTGCATTTTGATCTGTTGAAGTTATCATACTAACTGTTGGTCAAAATTAAAATCAAAGTATTAGATTGATTAAATTTGAGATTATAGAGTCTATTCCCTAACTCAGATTTATGTCAATATAACATATTATCTTAGTATAGAGGACATATTGAAGAAAATACTTGTCATCCTGATTAAAGGAGACTCAGAAGAAAAACAACAACACTCATTCTTGAAGACAAGATTCCAGGTTACCATGGAGGAATGATTGATAACAACACTAGAAGAGTGTTGCTCTCATTTTTTATTATTGTATTTCTTACTTTTGACCCTTGTTTCAGGTAGGTCACAAGTGATAGCTCTAAATGAGCTAATGTGATGATTGTTCTTGCTATTGTTTTATTATTATTATAAAGAGTATTATTCTTGTCTGCTGTTTCTCTCTTGTTGTTCTTGTTTTAGGCAGATCACAGGTGATAACCCTGAGGAAGCTATAGTGACGGTTGCAGGAGGTAACATGTTAGATGAAAAAGAAGCTACTTTTGAGATACATAGTATCTCATATGGAGATTGATTGTAAAGAGTAGAAGGCTCCAAAGATGACAAAACATTAGAAGAGAACTCACAGTAGATTTGGTCAATGGATAATGAAGCCACCTTGACAAGAAACATAATTCATTTGAAGTGGATGGGTCAACATGTATTTGTATGATGGTATTTGTAAAGTCGGCCCCTAGTAATTGTAAAGTGGGTTTAGCCACTTCTAGGAGAAGTCGACTCCACCAAGTGAAGAGTCACAACCTTAGTTGCACCTCACAACTTGTATTTATACGTGAGGATGGTGTCTCATTTGAACATACACACTCAACTCTGCATTGCGCAAGTCTTGGAAGAGAACCTACTACAACTAGGGGGTGACGTCAATGAGGGTTTCTGGTCTATCTCTTGGTATTTCTTGGTCAAGTGGTGCGCTACTCTTCCTAGTGAAGGAGTAGAGGAGGATCTTTTGTTTAGTCTTTGATCTATTTATATTGAGGTAGTTTTTGCTGTTTTTTCTCCCCCATGAGGGTTTCCCAGGATAATCTGTGTGTCTCTATTGTTTCTGTGATTGCTTTTCTTTCAAAGATCTTATTTATGCAGCTTATGTGTTAAATGCTTATGATAATAAAGAACCGTAACTACTAGTTGTATAAGTAAAACTTCAACAATGACCACACCTTTGGGGCTTCCTAACCATATTTCCAGGGCTTCTTAACCATACATGGTAGGTTTTTTTCTTAAAAACCAGGGCTTCTTGTAGTCTTCTTCAAAGCGTCTTCTCACGAGCGCCATGCTTAGAGATACAACATTATGGGACTATTGAGGAAAAGGTATGAATAACTTTACTCTAGCATTTTCAGATCTTGTTGGGCTAAGACAAAATAGTTGGGAATGCTACCCAGGGTTTATAGCCTTAGAATAAAAGAAACAATCACTTAATCCACATGTATTAAGTACAAGGGGCCAATGATGGTTTTTTTTTATGTATTATATGTAATTGTGAAAATAAATAAACCAAGTAGAAATTACATGAGTATGTACATGGAGATAAAAACGAAATATGAACCAAATCATCAAAAATACATGTGAGACTAAAATCAAAACTTTGATTTTTATATTGATTTCATTCTGAGATACAAAGCTAAACTCTCTTTACAAACCCCTGCGAGGGTAGGGACCAAAGTCATATTTCGAAGCCTCCGATGGGCACCATACAAAAAGACTCTAACAACAAAAGAAAACTGAAGCTAAAGATCTGGATTAACTTGGCACAAAATGTTGTCACTTGACTCTGCAAAATATTCTTTATCAGTCATGAAATTTAATTCATAAACATACAAGAACACACAGATTGCCAAAGATAAATCATACACCTTTAAAACAAGCTGTTGAAATATGGCTCCAATGTTAAATCATACTCTACCTAAATAAAATCAAAATGTTGGCTCTATCATTCACCACAGAGGCACATGCAATCCATCCATCAATACCTCAAAACTCAACATTCAATTTGCCATTTGAACATGGAGTGGTAGGGCTATTGGGAAGATGAGGGGGTTATAATGAGTGAAAAGTGGTAGCATAGATGGGGAAGTGACCAACGAATATTGTTCAAGCAAATGCAGAAGTAACATAAAATGTATCCATATCCAAACTTCCAACACTAGTCATCAACAAGCCTTTTCTTTTGTTATTAATCATTTCTCTTTTCAAAAACAAAATGAAATGAAATTCATAATAATAGAACAAGAAATGTTTAAAATGTATTTGGGAAGGCGAGGGGTATATAATGAGCGAAAAGTGGGATAATGAAAAGGAAAAAAAAACTATCACTGTTCTATTATATGCAATAGTATCTATTGAAAATCGTCATCACCATCAATTGCCAAAACTTTTCTCTGTTATTAATTCAAATCCAAGACACAACAATTTTTATAGTACTCAATATAAAACCCCAAGAAACATTCGGGACTGTGAAACTTTACAATTTCAATTTCCTCTTCTTTTTCTTTTATTAGTAGAGCTATTATATGAGACTGTTAACAAAGTCACAAAACAATTAAAAATAGAATACACCCAGTGTGCATGGGAGGTTGAGAGAACAACATAAGCCGTCGACCTTTCACTATACAATGCTTCAATGCTCGTATCACAACCTCATATGAATTGGTGCTCATCATTTATTTTAACATTGTATTTTTTATGATTACAATTGTGTGAGACATCCTTAAGGACACAGACCTGAGAGAGAGCCCTTGAGTTGGGTGTGTGGTTCTTATCTGAGACATAAATGGAACGTTGCGCTGGACTCCTCCTTGCAAAGAGTTGAGATGAACTCCAAATGATTCTCCTGTGTAACGCAGTGAGGAAGAAGATCTGTTGAGTTGGACGTGCATGTGGCTGAGCATAGGTGAACGTGTGAAATCCCATGAGCTGGGTGCATTGTTCGGAGACATAGATGAAACAATGTATTAGCCTCCTCTGAGAAGAGAGTTGAGATGATGAACTCCAGATGACCCTCCTATGTAACACAATGAGAAAGAAGATCAATTGAATTGGACATCCCTATGGATGAGCACAAGTGAACATGATCCCAGTGGATGAGCACTAATGAGTGTGGTTCTCCTATGATACACAGTGAGATAGAGAGACATCTCTGTGGTTGAGCACATATGGATGAGCCCCTAATGGATGAGCACTAGTGGGTGTATGAGATCCCTTGCTATATTGTTCAAGAGTCAGAGTTACCTGTAACCTTATTTGTTATGTAAAGGGTATAGGTCGGCCCCACCTTAATGTAAAAGATAATTAATATGGTAATTATCAATTATATTTTGAGTTATTTAGGGCAGCCCTATTGTTCCAATAGACACATCATTTGATGTGACAAGTCTTATATAAATAAAAGTGAATCCCTATTGAGGAAATACACTTATCATTGAGTCATCTCATGATTT
>ML795562.1:248540-259271 GCA_009831015.1 Picea engelmannii
TGTCTTGTGGTTCCTTCTGGAACACCATACTTCTCTCCATCTTGAATAAGCTCTCTTGCCCAAGTAGACTTTCTTTTATGGGAGAAGGTCATTTGAGGAGGTTCTTGAACTTTTGTTATATCATGATCTTCAGTAGTCTCCTGATCAGGGGAAGCTATAACTTCCCTTATAGGTTCTGCAGCTCTGGAAACTTCCCTCACGGATTCTGTCGTCTTGGGATTTACAAGTTCCTCTTCATATACCTCTTCAAGCTGGAATCTTCTTGATTTCTTAAGTGTTGCTTCTTCATCAAAGGTCACGTCCTTGCTGATCTCAATATGGCGGTGACCAGGTATGTAGATTCTGAAGGCTTTGGATACCTCGCAGTACCACCCTTTTTTATTTTTTGTCCATAATATATTATCATCCTTCTCTATTAGGATCATGCCACCAAATATCAAATATTTTTTATATTGGGTCTGAACTTCTACTTCTTATCCTACCAAACCTAGTTCAATTTCTATTTTCCATCTTGAGTTCCATCGAGTGATAAATGTATGATCATGAAAATTTGAGCATATTCCGAATGCACTCGTTTAACAGACAATCATGGTAAGTCCCTCCAAGGAAGTAGAAACTCAGCCGACGGAAAGACTAGTACAGAGGAGGGGTTAAACCGTGAAGAATTGAACTTGGCCAGGGTATCATCTACCCTTTCACACTAACTTCAAAGATTACTACCGAAAGACAAACCGAGTTCAGAAGCAACAGAGTCCTACCAAACAAGTTAAAGAAAAAGAGATAGTCAAGGGTAAACTTACCCCTCGCACAAAGTTGTTGTCGAAAAGTTCCACCCAAGGTCTTTGCCCATCCGATACAGGGACCGAATCCTAAAACTATATCCACGAGGGTAAAACCAAACAAAGAATGGTCTGAGACATTCTCATCTCCTTCACTAAACTAAAAACTGGAATGCAAACGAAAATGGACTGAGACGGTGTTTTTTCCCTTCCGCTCGAAATCAAAACCAGAATGAATGTGAAATTGCGGGAGTAACCTTTCGCAAGGAGTAAAGGGGATGGAGTCTTCGTACCTGGGCCATGTGCTTATGGGGTATTTGTCGACTTGTTATTAGGGAACGTCAGTCGAGCTCTGAACACAAAGACATTTCTCCAGGCGCTTTAAATGTTGTAGATAGGCCTTTAAGGTACGAGGGTTCCAACCTGTATCGGTGGTTCTGAGTATTAATGGTGAGGTAACCGGATGGCTGGCTTGCTACAACAATTATGTTAAACCCAACTACCTTTGCATTAACCACCCGAGGCGAATAACCCTTGTCATTACCTAACAAGTGAGTGGTGTGAACACGGTTATAACCATAACTTCACAAGTTAACCTCTGCGTAATGTATTTCCAAGGTGCAAAGTTTAATGTTCAAATTTGTTTGAAAATCAAAGTAAACTTTTGTTTCCGAATAATTTTAACCTCCTCATAGATCCTTTATAGATATCGGAATTGGCATCATAAGGCCATAACTTTGTTTAACCCTTGCATTAGTATGAAATAGACTCAAGGAAGTTGCATCTCCTTAATAAGGTGGCTTTGGAAAAACGAAACAATAGATAACAATAAGTTGTAATGAAATTATGATATCCCTAGCTAAGAACTTACGATCACATGTAACTCACTGCCAAAAAAAGAAGTGGTGAATTTATATTAATTTAGGATAAGAGGAGTAAAAGGCAATAAGACTGCTGTACATGTACCCAATATTTTGATTTTTTATTTTTTAATGTGAATTTTGAGGTTCATTACAGCCAACCTCTAACATTTCTTCAACCATGCACTTAATTTCACTCTTCTAGACATAAGGGTATATGTATGGCCTGATGTTAGGAGGAACACTCCCAAGAATTAGGTGAATATCATGATCATGATTTCGAGTGGGTGGAAGACCTTTGAGAATATCTTCAAATGCTTTGGAATGCTTATCAATGATCCCTTGGAGATCTAGGGGAATATATGGCTTAGATGTTTTAACATTTAGTGATCATAGTTGTGAAATTACACCTTGATGCCCCTTTTTCAATAATTTTTTCATGCCATTGGATCTTATCACCTTACTGGGTTTCCCTGTGATACCTCTTAACTCAATTTCTTTTCCTTCCAATGAAAATTTCATGAAAAGTTCTTGAAAATTAAAAGCCACTGTTCCTAACGATTGTAACCATTGGATTTCTTGTACGACATCAACACCACCCATGGGTATAGAAATAATTGGACTATTCATTACATATTCCCCCATAGTAAGATTGATATTATTGCATTTTCCTGAGCAATTGATAGTTCCTCCAACTGCAATCATTACTTGAAACTTTGGTGCTGGATATACAAATCAATTGAGAGTTTTGACTAATTTATAGTGAATGAAATTATGAGTACTACTAGAATCAATTAAGACTATCACCTTTTTCTTTTTTATATATCTTTCAATATTGAGGGTTTGAGGAGTGTTAATTCCAACCAATGCATTACACAATATCGTGGGAGTCAACTCTTCAGAAAAAATCACTTCTAAATTTTTATCTTGAGATGGTTCTTGTTCTTGTTCTTGTTATTCTTCCTCTTCACAATCTATGTATAATAATTTATTCTCACCACACTTATGTCCCTTAATGTACTTGTTGTCACAATTAAAGCATAAACCTTTTTCTTTTATTTCCTCCAATTGTTGAGGTGTCAACCTTGTACTTTGAGGTGTTTTAGAAGAAGGAACATTATTCTCTCGATAGATGTTAGGAGTGGTCCTTCTAGTAGCCATACCCATATTTTTACTTTCATTATTTCTTGCCACCCTATATGCATTCTCCAATGATTTGGGTTCCCAAAGACGAACCTCATGTTGAATGTCATCCCTTAAATTTCCTATGAATACATCAATCAAGTGCTCATATGGAATATTTGTTACCTTTATATTCAATCTTTGGAAGTTCTGAATGTGCTCTGTAACTGAACCCTTTTGCTTGAGATTTATCAATTGGCTAAAGAAGGTATTGCTCCTTGTATCCTCATAGTGTGATATCATTTCTTTCGTGAAAAGTTTCCAAGTGATGAGTGATTTGTGAGAAAAAAGCCATCGATACCACACAAATTGATTGGGTTCTAAATATAAAGATGCAATTCGTGCCTTTTGTGTATGTGACACATTATGTTGATCAAAGAATTACTCCATTTGAAGTATCCATGTGATTGGGTCCTTGCCATCAAACTTCCTCATATCGATCTTAGGAAAGTGGTTGGTCTTCAACCCAAAGTTAGAGTTTCTCCATTCTTGATTCATCTTCCTTGTGTCCGCATCATGAATTTCATGGGATGCATTTTCACTTTCAGGTGTCCTCTCTATTAGGAAATTTTTCAATCCTTCCATGATGTCCCTTTTTAAACCATCCATCTTAGTATCCATTATTTCCTCCAACTTAGCTTTCGTTGAATCCATCATCCTTTATAGTTCATCTTTTGTTACTGTCTTCTTTTGTAAATCATTTATGTCCCTACACATTTCTTCACCTTCATCAAGAGTCCAAGTTGGACTGTCTGGAGGCTTATTTGGTGTAGAAGTTCTTTTTTTTGGTGGCATGTTGGCCAAGTATCACTTTAAACCTTGATTTTGAGGTGGTTCTTCTAGACAATCTTTCTTTTATTGTATCTCCAAAATTTCGACCCTTTTGGGTATGAACTTTTCTTTTTTGTAGTTCTATGATATTTCTTCTCTACAATGCCATAGGTTTGATAAAAAATGGATGTGCCAAGTGGAATTTATGGTAACTTCCCCACAACTTGATGATTTTTGGCCTTTCCAGGAGATATCACTTGTATAGCATGCCCCACACAAAATAATTGATATAAAATTATGAAACTTGTACTAGAAATACTAAAGACTGTCCACTATCCAATGCAACTAGTCTCACTCAATTTGGATACTCTAGGAATAATTTATGATTGTTTTACTCGGAACACCTGCTTGAGACTAGTCAAATACTCTATCTTCCACAGGGTGTATCTACAAATGTAGTATGACCCAAAATCTGAAATTTTTATCACAGATAACTGGATAATTTCTGTGAATATTCTATGGATTTCAGGGTCGGAAGCGTTACAATTTTTTTTTTATAACAAAAATTTAGCGATGACTCAATTCAGGATGATTCCAGAACCCTATCTTACACAGGTTGTATCTCCTAAAGTATACAGACTCAGGAGCTGAAATGTTAACCCAACACACCTTGATCCGTCTACTAAATATCCTCCAAAGGGTTCCTTCTGAAATGTCGTAGAAAACAAATTATAACGAAATTTCCAAGGTGTCTGAGATGTAGCAGTGAAACCTCAAGACCTTGAGCTCTGATAACATATGTTAAGAACCAAATATTAATATAGCATAGAAAAACCTCAGAATAAGTACTCAACGCCTTGAAAAAGAGAGAATTTCAGGTAATAAGCCTCTTCGAGGGGGCAACCTCCTTATACCCCACATAAATTTCCAAATACAAGATGATTCCAAATAAAAATGTTTCCTTGGTATATATAGGAGACTAGGAGATACAATTACAACTAATCGACTCAAGATGACATAAATAAAATAACATTACTAATGTAATATGCTCCAATTAAGGGGTAATGAGCCACTATTTAGGTCTTAACACACTCTTCCCCAAATTTATTGTACTTAGCCCCCATGATCTCAGTAACTATCGAAAGTTACTTTCAGACCAACCCTCTTACATGAATTTCAATGATTGGGCTCTAGAACACTCAACAACTAATGGAAGGTTCATGGAAAAGATAATTTAGATAAAAACATGAAATGAGTTTTGGTTTAATAGATATGGGTAATTGTTGATGAACATAAATAACCACGCGTCAACTAAGAGGAAACAACTAGGTCCAAGGTCCTTAAAGCAGAACCCAATCCGTTTGGAATGGTTGTCCCTGACGAGTTTAATGGCTATGTTAACCAATGAGGGGATCTCCCCTATAAAAGAAGGATATATGTAAAGGTTTTCATGAGGGTCCTATGTACTAACTAACAAATCCCTAATATTTACAATAACGATTAAAACAATCTATGTACAAAAACTTACAAATTGTACAACTTATACAAAAGTTACAAGATTTCGAGAACCTTGTCAAATAAATATTTTCAAGACTTTTAGAACTAAATCTGAAGCAAAACAATATTACAAAGATAATATGAAAAAAAAATATTATAATCAAACCAAGAGAAATAAAAACAAACAATTTTAAATGTAAATAAATATAGATAGAATCAAATAACCAAAGTAGTTTGGTTCATAATAAATGATGTACATTTAAAATTAACCATAATATCACACCACACATATAGATAAGGAAACACACACAACTATCCCAGAGAGGAGCGTGGATTCAATTTAATGATTGAGTCGTCTGTCACATTAGATATAACTTTTGTATCTATAGACAAGAAACATCTTGCTGATAGACAACATTAAATTCAAAATTTAAAGAAGTTTACCGAAACAAAGTCAAACAAATTTCAATAATTATTATTTTTAAATGTGAATGGGAAACAATCCCCAAATAAACTCTTGATTGAACGAAATTAATATGAATTTCAATAGATGAAATAAATTTCATGTAATGAAACTAATCAAACATATGAAAACTATAATTAATTAAAACCAACTGATTTAACACACCTTTTTCCATTTTCAATCAAAAATTGATATAAGTTGAAATAATGAATGGGAGTTTCACTACTAATGATCGACAAACCAAAGTGATCGAGTTTCTCCCCAAACCAAAGCGGCTTCGTAGAAAAACGACAAATGATCGACAACATTATACTGGCGCAAGAAGCAATCTACCCTAGCAGGGAGAGAGGAGACCAAGGAATGATTATTAAAATTGATATGGCCAACGCCTTTGATAGGGTAAGGCACTCCTTTTTTCTTGCAATTCTGAAGAAATTTGGTTTTAGACTTGGCTTCACAGCTTGGGTCTCAGCTTGTATCTCCTCTCTGTGGATAGCCCCTCTGATCAATGGACGGTCGACAAGCTTCTTCAAAATCTCCAGAGGGCTAAGACAAGGCTGTCCGCTTCCCCCCCTCCTTTATATAATCATGGCCGAAACTATGGGCAGACAAATGGAAAAAGACTGAACCTCCAAAGTCATTCCCGGCATCAAAATAGCCCAAGGGACGAAGAGAATAAACCACTCCCAATTTGCTGATGACACTCTCCTTGTTGGAGGAGCCTCCATTGTCATGGCCAAGAGATTTAAAACTGCCCTGGAAAACTTCACTCAAGCCTCGAGAGCTCTCATAAACAGTGCCAAGTCAAATGTTTATGCTTGGAACATGCCTCTACGAACTGCTCGCCTAATAGTAAATGTCTTCCGCTTTCCTCTTATTGAAAAATGGCAAATCTTCAGATATCTTGGCATCCCTATTTGTCTCAATTCTCTCCCAAACTCAGTCTGGACTCAAACTCTCAAAAATCTCAAAAACAAATTGGACCACTGGGGAGCCTTTTGTCTCAACTTGGTAGGATGTATAGTGTTGATACAATCAGTCCTTTCTGCTCTCCCCATCTTCCAATTCTCCTCTCTACTTGCTCCACAAACTATCAAGTCTTCAATTTCCAGCCTTCTTCGACGTTTTCTCTGGGAAGGGGGAAAAACAGATATGAAAAAATTCCACCTAATAAAATGGGACATAGTAAAGCAACCCGAGGAAAATGGAGGTTTGGGCATTAAGGATCCAACGCTTACCAACATAGAAATGGGAGCAAAAATTCTATGGAACCTTGTTTCGGTAAGGAACGATTGGTGGAAGCAAGTTTTAAAAAGAAAACATCTAGCTGGGGACAGGCTCAGGTGTTTAGAGAAGCGTCACTCTCTGTACAAAGTCTCCCCAATAGGGAAGTTCCTCTCTACCTCCATTCCTCTCATTCAAATCCAGCTCACCTGGATACCTGGAAGTGGATGAAAGATTCTCATAGGAGCATATAGTATCATGGGAAAGAAACCTCTCTGACACCATATGCATCTAAGATCGATCATCAATTGGCTTGATATGCAAGGAAAAAATCATATCTCAGATATTTCCTCCTGGAACACAGATACGGGAGACTGGATAGGATGGAACTTGCCAAATATTCCAAGCAGTCTTCAAGATGCGGCGCATCAGATACAAACTCTGCTAAAAGGCTGTGCCCCCATACATATCACCTTAAAAGACCAGCGAGGTTGGGGAAATGGAAATTACTCTGTCAAGCAAGGGTACTCACAACTCCTCTCCTAAACGACACTCCTTCCAAAAGATAAAATGTCGAATTCTCTTTGGACCAATGATAGTCCAACCAAAGTAAATTCCTTTTGCTGGATTCTAGCTCACGATAAACTGCTAAGAGAAGAAAATTTGCTGAAAAGAAATATGTAAGGGCCCTTCAGATGTGAACTATGTGGCAAGGCATCAGAAACATCTCAACACGTCTTCCTTCTTTTCCCATTCAATATCACGATGTGGAAAACAACTCTTCAAAGCCTGCATCCGAGAATTAGATGGCCGATCCAGCCCAGAGAATTCTTTTCATATTGGGCCTCCCGATATCAGGGCACCTTCAAAAACCCTCTCTTCAAAGCCCTGTTCAAAGCCTTACCCAAGTTCATTTGTTGGAAAATATGGCTCCCTAGAAACTGAATCATCTTCACCAACCTTCACTCCCCCCCTGATCTAGTAGCTAAAAAAGCCGTAGGCCTCCTTGTAGAAGTTTTTCTTTCCAATTCCAAAGATTTTCCTTCCACCCCCATCTCAACTATCGAATCTGATTGGATCAACTCCTTTTTCCTCCCCCCTTCCCCCACTTCTCCTCTTCCTCCTCCTTCTAGATCCACGTAGCAGCTTCATAAAGATACTAATTACCTTTGTTGGCGCAACAACTAACATAACCACATCCTTTATTTCGACGGAGCCTCAAAAGGAAACCCTGGGGTGGAAGGAGTGAGAGGGGTGATCATCTGCCCACGAGGAAAACAAGTGCTATCTTTCCATTGGAATCTGGGCATCGCCACAAATAATCAAGCTGAAGCCTACACTCTGTATCAAGGGATTCATCTCGCCAAAAGCAGGAACACACACTCCCTTTGAATGATTGGGGACTCCAAGATAATCATAGGGCATGCTCGCAATGGGTCCCACCCCCCCAAATTTACACTTAAAAGACATTCTTCAAATAATTGTGGTAATGATCAAGCTCTTCCAAAATATCCCTCTTTTTCACGTCCTCAGACGAAACAATCACCTGACGGACGCTCAAGAGAATATGGAAATTGGTCTCGAGCAAGGCTCGTTGGTTGTCAATGGAATTTCTCTCTTCAAGCCAATCCCATGACTCCAAGCACCCGACAAACAATTCCTCAGCCCACTCAACACACCGGTTGGGCCACAATGGTGGTCATGATCTGGACCGTTCTCCCTTCCGTCTATAGTGCGTCTCCCACTCACCCTCCCTCTCACCTCAGCACGTGGCCTGACACGCCACCTCCATCTGCCTCCTCCACACGCCCCACCTCCACCTGCCGCCTCCCCATGTCCCTTCCACACGCCCCCCCCACCTTACCTCTAGACTCCTCGCCACACACCCCTCCCCAGTCCGTGACCTGCAACCTCCTTTCTTTCCCTCCCCAAGCTTGGGAAGTCTCTTCGGTGTACCTTGGACAACTTCGAGGCATGGGAGAGAAAACTGGAGCGAGGCGAACATGCTCACGATGACGTCCAGAATGTACAGGGCATTAATTCCAGGCAAGGTGAAGGATCCCAGCATCAGAAGCGATCCTGGCTTGAATTCGAGGAAAATCTTGGGAAAATGGTTAAGTTCTGTGAATCAAATGAAGAGGAGGGAGCATATCATAGCAGGAGCGGTCCACTTGTTTGGAAAGATCATTCCTACGAAGAGCAGAGCTGAGACTACTCCTCGTAAGCGCATTGGTATCTAGTTTCTTCAATTGGGGAAAGCAGGAAATTCAACCAAGATGAATAGGCAACCACCAAGAACGGTTCCAGTGGAGGAGAATGGAGAGCTGGTAAGCATTGTCCAGACTCTTCAATTACAACTTAGGGATCTCTCTACCCAGGTTCTCTCGATCACATAAATTACCATCCAGCATAGGAGCGAGGAACAACGAAATAGGGACGAGTGTGAAACGCTCAGACAACAGATAGAGGTGCTCAAATTCGCGGCCGGGCCAACGTCACCTACTCCCTCCACGAACACCTACATCTCAGATGAGGCCTCCTCTCAAGGACCACGCGCTCAACTGGACCTCAACTTGCGGCCTCCAACAGAGGCAGACTCCACCGCACCAGACCATAACATAATGTAATTGTATGTAGTGTTTTTTCATGTTGTTATTAGGCACTTTTTGGATGGTTTTTACCATCGTTACACAGACAGGCTTTAGTGTTTTAGTTAGCGCCACCCCTGATCTCTATTTCCTTCTTGGAGAATTCAGGGGGAAGTATTTTGATTTCTGCAAATTTTGTAACCAAAACTATATTCTCTGCCTATGTTTTTTCGCGGATTTTTAATATATATTTTACCCAGTTTTTGTAAAAAAAAAATATTCAAATACAAATCCAAAGATTAATAAGTAATGCAACATCGAAGCAAGGTCCGAAACAAAGTCGAAATCTTATTTGGAATGAGATTTTCAGCAAAAACAATGAACATATGGATTAAATATTATTGTAAACCATGTATTATAGAGATTCAAAACTTACAGATCAGTCTTTAAGAAAAAAATAATTTCACTGTTTCCATTGAATAAAATATATCATGTCTTCATTATTTCTCCCTGCCGACAATGCCTCCATCTCTACTTCTTTAAAATAAAATACAATTTTACAAAAGAAATAGAATTGAGAAAAGGAAACACAGTTCCTCTATGGCCTATGGATACCACTCCTCCCCTCTTAGATTTCTACATTCACGTATTTCTGCAAAACAATGATGAGGGCAAATAGAAACTAATTCACAAAATTAGAAATAATGAAACAACTTTCTATCTCATTTTAGTGGATTTGGATTGGAAAGATTGCTCCAGATCTGATCACAACCTAATTTAGCATACATACAATCATCTAGATGCATTATGAATTGATTTCTTTGTTGGATGGTCGCTCATCTTGGGTTGCACATTTGGACATGGGTTGTAACTATTAGGGACCTAACCCCTCATGTAGGTAGAATAATATATTATGATGTAATAACGATCAATATTAACAAGGCCTAACAATAAGAATGAATAAGTCAAATGTAAGAAGACCTAATAGAAGCTTCCACTTCTAGAAGGATCTTGCTCTAGATGGTTCTTTGATAGACATATTTAGTATAAATGAGTCGAGGGTATGAGAACTGTTGTCTTATATATTGTTTTAATAGAGCTCTGCTCGACTGGAGGTTGCTCCCTCGAAGAGGAAAGTGAACATTGCTCTCAGTAATAAAATTTCTCTTTCTGGTGTTATTCTGGTACCATTTCGGTATTATGGTGGTGTTGTTCTGGTTATATTGTTGTTCATATGCCATTTCTAGCATTTTATTTTTGTTCTCCATACATTTTATATCTGGAATATTACAAGTGGTATCAGAGCACTTTCCTCGATAGAAAATTGTGGGTTAATTTTTTTTTTCCAGGGTAGAGACGTATTCCAA
>ML795562.1:279036-304309 GCA_009831015.1 Picea engelmannii
TATCTATATGTATATATTCAGCCAAGCATTTATACATATAGTAACATCACAAAAATCCCATTACACTTCTAACAATGGAAATCAACTGAATATTAACCAGAATACAGGTAAAGGTGCTTATCTGAAACTGATGTTGGGACACAAATGGAACAACCACGTTCCACCCAATCGTAGAAAAGAACAACCAAGTTACTTGCTCCGTTCACCCCCTATCCTGACCATGAGTCCATAAGGACGAATTGAAATGAACTTCCTTTGCTAGAGTTCTCTTCTACAGATAAAAAATTCCCTTTCCTCACACTAAACAATGTTTAGAACAAAAAATATTATCCTTTCCCCAACATACTAATAAATGCCCTGCCTTCTCCATATGTTGTATATTTTGTGTCTCTTGTGCCTAGGTCTTTCTTTCCCTCCTTGGGAATTTTCACATCTTTACAAATCTCTGATTTTCAGGGGCTACTAGTGGTAAAATTCCTCATTTGCCACTTGTAAAAATCAGCCATGAGGTAACTCAAATATGTTCCCCACTCATGGAGTCATGGTCAACTGTTTTCAACTTGGCTGTTCCATTTGTCTTCCAACATTAAATATATAAAAAAATTTGTCTTTTACATGTGTCACAATCAAGAAGTTAGTTGGGTAAATCAAATCCTTGCCCAACATTCATAAATAATTAATTACAATAATCAAATTCCAAATTCGGATTTGCCATAAATGACAAATAATTTCCAAATTCGAATTTTCCAAAAACGAAAAGTTATTCCCAAGTACACTTAGACTTTAATAATTAATTATTTTTGGGGATATTACATCCTCTGCCCCTTAATTACAACACTGTCCTCAGTGTTCATTCCTTTCTTGAAATAGGGTTCGATAAGATTTCTGCAAATCTTCCTCCAATTCCCAAGTGGCCTCCTCAGGACTAAAGTGCTTCCATTGCACTTTTACCTGGGCGATGGCTCTGTTTCGTAGCACTGTTTCTCTCCTGTCCAGAATGTGCAGAGGTTCCGCTTGGAACTTGCCTTTTGGTTCCACTTGCACCATGTTCCAATCAATGATGTGAGTATGATCATGAATATACTTTTTCAACAAAGAAACATGAAAACCATTATGAACTTTTAAATTTGTAGGAAGTGCAAGTTGATATGCCATGGGTCCAATTCGAGCTAATATCTCGAAGGGGCCCCAAAACCTGGGCGCCAACTTTGAACAATTTCCTATCTTTAGAGAGCTTCTCCTTGCTTTGACTTTCAAGTATACATGGTCCCCAAATTGAAATTCCTAGAGTCTCCATTTTAAGTATGCGTAGATTTTCTGTCTATCTTGTGCCTCCTTTAAATTCCGCTGTACCTTTCTTACCATTTTCTCCTTTTCTTGAAGCATTTTTGGTCCCATCATCAGTCTATTAACTGGGTTATCCCAACTAATTGGAGTTGTGCATTATCTATCGTACAATACTTCGAAGGACTCATCTTAGCTGACGTCTGCTAGCCATTATTGTACGCAAATTTCACTAAGTGTAGGCATTCCTCCCACTTAGTTGGTTTCGTTCTTACACACAATCGTAACATGTCTTCCACAACCTTATTCGTTCATTCGGTTTGCCCATCCGTTTGTGGATGGTAGCTTGTGCTGAAATTCAGGTTAGTATCCAATCCTGTGAACAATTCTTTCCAAAAAGTTGACGTAAACATGACATCTCTATCCGAAATCACCATTTTTGGAATTCCATGCAATCTAAATATTTCCTTCATAAATATTTCAATGATATTAATTTCTTTATAAGTAGATTTCATAGGTATAAAATGTGAAGACTTGCTAAGTTTATCAATCACTACCATAATAAAGTCATTTTGCTTTTGAGTTTTAGGCAAACCTGTGATGAAGTCCAACGAGATGATCTCCCACTTCCATTCTAGTATAGGCAGAGGCTGTAGGAGGCCAACTGGGTGCTGATGTTCAACCTTCACCTGTTGAAAATCTAGGCATTTAGATAAGTATTCAATTGTCTCACCTTTCATGTTAGGCTAGATAAACAATTTTCTCAAAGCTGTTACCATTTTCTGGTATCCTGGATGACCAAAATATGGATTTTTGTGCAATTCATCCATAATTGTTGACTTTAAATTAGCAGAATCAGGTATGTACAACCTATTTTTTAACCTTAGGAGTCCATTTTTATCCAAACCCAGATTTGTTTTGTCCAACTTTTCTGCATTTCCTTGTAAATCTGCTACTGTTTTGATGCATTTTTCGTCATTACAAATTGCATATTTTATTCTTTGTTCAATGTCATTTTCTGCTTTGCTAATACTTATCTAAAAAAGTCCATTAGTATTTCGTCTTAGGGCATCTGCAACTTTGGTTTCTTTTCCCATAATGTGTCTTACTTCGAAATCGAATTCACTCAAGAAGGCCAACCACCTTGCTTTCCGTGCGTTAAGATCTGGTTGACTGAATAATAATTTCACAACATTGTTATCGGTTAGCAACAAAAAATTTCTCCCCATTAAATAATGTCGCCATAGTTTTAGCGCATGAATTACACCTGCTAATTCCAAGTCATGTGTGACATAGTTCCTCTCATGTTCCTTTAGTTTACATGATTCGTAACAGATAACATGCCCCTCTTGAGTTAGGACACCTCCCAAGCTTTCTTTGCTTGCATCCACACAAATTGTAAAGTCTTTATCAAGGTCTGCTACCCTTAGAATAGGTGCTGCAGTTAACAATGCTTTTAGATTATTAAAGATGTCTTGACATTTTCGTGACCAAGTAAACATTATTCCCTTTTTCTGTAGAGATGTGATTGGATATGTGATCTTAGAAAATCCTTTGATAAATCTGCGGTAGTAACCGATAATTCCCATAAATGATATGATGTTAGCTATATCCTTAGGGATAGGCCATTCCATAATGGCTTTTATCTTCTCCGGATCAACTGCAATATCTTCTTCAAATATCACATGTCCTAGGTACTATATTCTTCTTTGGTAGAAGTCACATTTGTCAAACTTTGCATACAACTTGTGTTTTCTTAAAGTATGCAATACTATTTTCAGATGTTCTTCATGTTCTTCTTCCGTTTTCGAGTAAACTAAAATTCCATCGATAAATACCAATACAAATTTATCCAAATATTGATTGAATATACTATTCATCAAGCACATAAAGGTTGTTGGTGCGTTAGTAAGACCAAACATAATTACGACAAACTCATAGTGTCCATATCTTGTTATAAAAGTTGTTTTATTTATATCTTCCTCCTTTATTCTGACCCTCCTTTATTATGACTTGGTGATAACCAGACCTTAAACCTAACTTAGAGAAAATCTTTGCTCTTCCCACTTGGTCAAACAAGTCGTTAATTCTGGGTAGAGGGTACTTATTCTTAATTGTCATCTTGTTTAATTGTCGATAATCAGTACACAATCTTAAATTTCCATCTTTCTTTTTAACGAAAGGGACCGGTGCTGCCCAAGGCGAGACACTTGGTCTGATATATTCCTTATCTAACAGTTCTTGTAGTTGAATTTTCATCTCTGTTAACTCAGGTAAACTCATCCTATAGGGTGCCTTAAATATCGAGGCAGATCTAGGCAGTGGATCAACAGAGAAATCTATCTCTCTTCTTGGAGGAAATTCTGGTATTACGCCCACAAATACATCTCTAAACCCATGCAAGATTGTAAAGTCTTCTATACTGGGTTTATCTTCCTTTTCTAACAGATTAGTTACTTGAATAACATAAATATGACAACCTTTATTAATGCATTTCTTAAACTTCATGGCTGAAATCTGCCTAACTGAGACTGGTTTTCTGATTCCTTGTATTGTTCTAACTGTGTTGTTTTCGTCTCTGTAGGTAAGTGGATTTTCATAACAATTCAAAATTACTTCATGTTTTTCTAACCAATCCATCCCAATGATTATATTGTAAGATCCCAAAGGTAAAACATTTAGATTTAACTTTGTACTTTGGCCATCTAAATTGAGTTCACATTCAGAAATGAAATCTGTTACTTTTCTTTTAGTCCCTGTCGCTAAATGTAATAACCAGGACTTAGCATGCTTTACTTTCTTGAGCTTCATTGAATCAACTAAAACATAAGTAACATAACTCAGACTAGCTCCTGGGTCAATTAAATAGAGATGTGATTATCATGAATTTTACCTTCAACTTCCACTATAGTGGATTGATGATCATCTTGTCGACCATCTACAACTGCATTAATTCTGTGCACGCTTCTGCCCACATCTCCCACTATAGAGGCTTCTTGCAGGTTATGGACTATGGTCCTTGTTGCAGAAGTTAAACATGRACAATTCCTCCTCAAGTGAGGTTCTCCACACTCTCAACATTTTAATGGTTCCYTGGGGCTGTCCCCAACTTTCTTGGCTCCCATATTAACTGGTCTACCTCCCCCTTGGGTATTCTGGTTGTTAGCATGAAATTATTTCCTTTGGAAGTTCTTTTCCATATTCCGAAAAGTGGCTGGTTGGAAGCCTTTCTTCCGYTGATTCATTCTGTCCTGTTTCTTATCCTTCCATGCCTTGGGAATTTCAAACCTCTATTYGTACTGATCATAGTACATCCGTKCCTTTCTAAAAAAATTTCTTAAAGTTTTGGGATTGTCAAATTCAATTCTGTCCTTGTATGACTGTGGCAGACATCTTAAAAATCACTGTATTTTTACTTTGTCTTCCTTGATGTATGGCACAAATCTAAATAATTCAAKAAATTTATTTATCAGATCGTCCATGGTCATTTTTTCGAGTCTTAGCTCATAAAATTCCTTAGTATTTMTTTCGTAATAGATTTCTGATAATTATTGTTTCTTGAAGTATTTCTTGAAATCATTCCATTCCATTTGTTTTTCTTTTAATCCCTTAGCCAATTTCAGGTCTTGCCACCAGATACTCGCCTTTCCCTTCAGGTTATAAATGACCATTCAGACTTTCATGTTACTAGAATAATTATAAATCTGGAAGTATTTCTTTATATCCAGTAACCATGCTTCAACCTCCTCACCCGTCTTGGATTCTCTGTCAAAGGTGGATGGTTTGATCTTCTTGAATTCACCTTCTAGGTGATCCACCTGTTTTCTTTTTCTTCCTGTGGCTGTTTTGTTTTCTGCTACTTGTGCGCCCTTGAAAGAACTGTTCTCGTTTTCTATTTCAGGACTATAATTTTTAGAGGATCTTTTGCAGACTTCTTCCTCCTTGTCGTTGTATTTTGGAATCTTCTTTGTTACTATGTTGTGCAACAACACTTCATTTATTTCTTGCTGGTCTTCGTGTGCCTTTTTCAGTTTCTCATTATCTTCCTTGAACACTTGTAGTTCCACGATAAGGTTCGTCATTGTTTCCAGAACCTGGGTGGATGAAATTCCTTCGATGTTCTTTCAAGGTTCTTTAGGATGTCCTTGGTCGAGATTCTCTTCAAGTCTGATCTCCTCTTCGTTCTGTGCTGCCATTATTACAACATACCAATTTTTTTTTTGTTTGTAACAACAAATATTTTGTTATATTTTTATTTTTAACCTTCAACTCTGATACCATATGTAATGTACCCCAAAATTACCAAAATAAAAAAAAATTGTTAGGTGCATTAACACTTCTTGAATCTTCACTATTTGTTCCACATAACTTTATTATCGTCACTTAGTAAATATAATGTATGCTTTGCTTACGCCAATCTATTTAGAGACTGTAGAATATATATCCATCAATGACACGATTCTTATCTTGATACATCTATATAAGTTGGGTCATACATAACCCCATATATGGTGCCCTTAGCTTATACCGTTATGCATATGTATAAAATTTTCTGGATTTATCATGTGATATAATCTTTACTCATTATATATATATAGTAGGCCATATTAACTACTACTCATTATCCCTATTCTTAAACTCGTATTGTTATAGTATGATATTCACTACACAAAATTCTTAACAATACTAACATATATGTATATGTTCATATAATGAAAATCTTATCCCTATTGTATACATATCATACATGTTATACACAAATGTCGTATCTCGTTAGCCTTAATTTAACATGGTAACCAACCAAATGTAATGCTTTCTATAACGTATTTGAAAAATAGTTACTCAACACACAAGTAATATCATTACTGAGGTGGTTATAAGGTTGTTTTCCAATGAGGGAATGACAAGTCATATACCCTAATTCCACAATATTTCACTTACACCACACATAAACCCTAACCAAACAGTATGAAACCCCAACCAACCTGGTGACATGGCTCAACATTGAATGGGCTCTGAACTCATGTTAATGACATGGGTCTTTTCGACCTGCATGCATTTAACACTGTTTGTAACCATTAATGGAAGGACTGTGACGTACTTCTTGAGTTGGAAAAATTAGGCGGCCGCGCCCACTACAGACTCGCCACCTTCGGAACATCACATGGAAAATGTATTGCGTTTCTGTCACCCATTACTTCCCACTATGCAATTGTTTCAAGGTCACTACCGAAATCGGTTTCCCCCCTTTGGCTCCGTGTTCACCCAAAAGAACTCCGACTCTGGTGTTGTAAGCGTCTCAATTTTAACCCTAGAACATTTTCCTCTGTGTGAGTGGCTGACAATGTGGAAAATAAATCGTCCTGGAAAACAATGGAGGACGCACATTCGTCTGGTATTCTCTCTGTACCAGGTAACCCAAAATTTCTTTCGTTTCCCTTTATTATTCTGTAACAATTTGTGGATATCTTGTTTTGGCAGTCGTCTTTGCATTCCTCCTTTGCAACTATTTCTTTTCGGGCTCTCAGGTTTGAAGATTCGTTTCTTTTATCTTCGTTTAATCTCCATGAAAAGCCCAACATCCACGCCCTGTGTGATATATCACCACCGTGAAGATCATTATAGGTTCTGGAATATTGAAAGTTAGCATTCCAAGTGAGCGTATACACCATTATTAAATCTCATGGCTCTGAGTATTTACGTTACCACACTATAGACTATAGTCCTGTGTGAAAATAGATAACTAGACATATAGGTTAAACTTTCAAGGGATTTATGGATTTGGACTATTTACTTCCTTTATCATCTGTACAAACTCGTGAACACCCTTAGCCGAAAGCATGGTAACCGCCCTCTATCTATAGTTTACATTCGATGTCTGTAAAAAGATTATGTAATGGCGATTTAAATCCTCTGGTTCATGATTTACTATCTGTAATTTTAATTAAAGGTCCATATGCATATCACTATGCCGTGACATCGTCCCTCTGTTGTATTGATTACACTTGTATTTGCTTAAATTACTTGCGTATAATTATATCTCGAACTTCTGTACTTAAATTTCTCTCTGTGCTCTCTATAACAACCCTTAATTTACTTTCGTTTAGACAAAGCAATGTGGTATATGCCTTTCGTATTCTGTCTAAACCCTCGGGATTTAAACGATTTACCTTCGGGGAAGAAATGTGGTTTTACTGTATGTATAAATCATATTTTAATACTCCATTTTTGCAATAAGATTAATCTCCCAGGTTTTATATGGCGTAGGCATATATAAACCCGAAAATATCGCCCCTCTGTTCGAGAGTTCACATCCTCGAAATCCTACAGGGAACTCGTATCGACGCCATCGATCCCTATTTCATAGATTTCACTGTATTTTACAATTCAGACTAAACCAGATACAAGATTTGACAAAATCGTGTTCTGAATATGTTCTTTGCTTTTCATTTGCTTTCCTCTATGGCAGAAAGGTTTTGTACAATTTACACAGGAAAAGATTACCCTCTGTGGGGTTTCCCGACTATACTTCTGGGTGTTTTTAAATGTTTTAACACTATTTAATTTATTGTTTAGAGTCTTAAGCATCATGGTATTACGTTTCAGTTACAATAACTAATGATGGGGCCTTGTTTTCTTTTGCGAGGGTACCGATCAGCCGTTCTTGGGTCCACTCCTCCCCCTTTGGGTTTTGGATAGATCGTGGTTCAAGCACCGGTAGCGAACCGTTCCAATGCCGATTCAATCTAAGTAATATATCATCTTGTTTATTATTAATTTCACTAATTTTTCTTAGCACAAATTTCTGAATCTATCATTTTCACCCTTGTAGGTTTGTACAAATTGACGAGAGCGTAACATGGTAGCCCTCTTTCTCATAAAGGTATTTACGTTAAGATCTTGGCGCTTAGACATAACTTCTTCGATTTTGTCTACTAGTGGTACATGAGTCCTTACCCTAGGGAACTCCACTATAATACATTTTTAACCAGGGTTTCCTGGATTATACAGGTTGTAAATTATTTTTCAAAAGAATATAGCGGTCGTTTTTGTAATTTACCTTTCCAATGCATATACATGTTGTTGAGAAACCATTTTTAACATTAATCAGATTAATGATACAACTACTGTAGCATGTATTTGTAGACTATTTTATAATCGTTTTTTACAGACCTGAAGAGATATGTAATATGAATGTGGATTGATAAATATCCTATCTGTTCCTTTATAGCACTTGTACAACTTGAAATGGTAATTTCTTATACATTCATGAAAATCAAGGATAGATAGGAAATTTCTTCATTTAAAAATAATATATATATCTATACAGGCCCATGCATATATATATATATAACCCATATAAAACTTCTAACCATTTCTATCGTTTCCTTTGCGTAAATCTATAGGTATGTCTACACAATCATGCACAGAATGTATAACCACATTTAAACAGAAATAGAAGTATACAATATCTCAAACATTTCTATCGTATTAGTATCTATATGTATATATTCATCCAAGCATTTATACATATACTAACATAAAAAAAATCCCATCACACTTTTAACAATGGAAATCAATCGAATATTAACCATAATACAAGTAAAGGTGCTTATTTGAAACTAATCCCGGGACACAAATGGAACAACCACGTTCCACCCAACCATAAAACAGAACAACCAAGTTACTTTCTTCGTTCACCCCCTAGCTTGGCCATGAGTCCATAAGGGAGAATTGAAATGATCCTTCTTTGCTACAGTTCTCTTCTACAGATCATAAATTCCCTTGCTTCACACTAAACAATGCTCATAACAAGTAGTATCCTTTCCCCAACATACTAACCAACGTCCTGACTTCTCCATATGTTGTATATTTTGTGCTTCTTGTGCCTAGGTCTTTCTTTCCCTCCTCTAGAATTTTCGCAGCTTTACAAATCCCTAATTTTCAAGGGTTGCTAGTGGTCAAATTACTCATTTAAACATAAATAGAAGTATACAATAGCTCAAACGTTTCTACCATATTAGTATCTATATGTATATATTCATCCAAGCATTTATACATATACTAACATCACAAAAATCCCATCACACTTTTAACAATGGAAATCAACTGAATATTAACCATAATACAAGTAAAGGTGCTTATCTGAAACTAATGCTGGGACACAAATGGAACAACCACGTTCCACCCAACCGTAAAACAAAACAACCAAGTTACTTGCTCCGTTCACCCCCTAGCCTGACCATGAGTCCATAAGGGAGAATTGAAATGATTCTCCTTTGCTACAGTTCTCTTCTACAAATCATAAATTCCCTTGCCTCACACTAAACAATGTTCATAACAACAAGTAATATCCTTTCCCCAACATACTAAGCAACGTCCTGACGTCTTTCTTTCCCTCCTCTGGAATTTCCGCAGCTTTACAAATCCCTGATTTTCAAGGGTTGCTAGTGGTCAAATTCTTCATTTGAACATAAATAGAAGTATACAATAGATCAAATGTTTCTATCGTATTAGTATCTATATGTATATATACAGCCAAACATTTATACATATACTAACATCAAAAAAATCCCATCACACTTTTAACAATGGAAATCAACCAAATATTAACCATAATACAAGTAAAGGTGCTTATCTGAAACTAATGTTGGGACACACATGGAACAACTACGTTCCACCCAACCGTAAAACATAACAACCAATTTTCTTGCTCCGTTCACCTGCTAGCCTGGCCATGAGTCCATAAGGGAGAATTGAAATGATCCTCCTTTGCTACAATTCTCTTCTACATATCATAAATTCCCCTTCCTCACACTAAACAATGTTCATAACAACAAGTAGTATCCTTTCCCCAACATACTAAGAAACGCCCTGACTCCTCCATATGTTGTATATTTTGTGCTTCTTGTGCCTAGGTCTATCTTTCTCTCCTCTGGAATTTTCGCAGATTTACAAATCCCTGATTTTCAAGGGTTGCTGGTGGTCAAATTCCTCATTTGTCACTTGTAAAAATCAGCCATGAGGTAACTCAAATCTGTTCCCCACTCATGGAGTCATGGTTAACTGTTTTCAACCTGACTGTTCCATTTGTTTTCCAGTATTAAATATATAAAAATATTTCTCTTTTACATGTTTCACAATCAAGAAGTTAGTTGGGAAAATCAAGTCCTTTCCCAACAGTCATAAATAATTAATTACAATAATCAAATTCCAAATTTGGATTTGCCATAAATGGCAAATAATTTCCAAATTCAAATTGCCAAAAATGAAAATTTATTCCCAAGTACACTTAGACTTTAATAATTAATTATTTTTGGGGATATTACACAAAGTAAGTATAACCTTACAATTCTCTCGAAATTTTTTAAGATATGAACCCTCAAGCCAATCTGCAATCTTGTCATAAAACTCATAATTAAAATTATAACTTTGATGAATAAGATTTGTGAATGATAAATACATCATACGAGGATTCATTAGAGAAATCAAATTACTAGTTTGAGCCTTCCCAAAATGAATTGGTTCAAAATGTGAAGTAAAATCATGGAATTTTGATTTAATCAATGAATAAATATGAAATAAAGAATCTTCAATTTCAACAAGAATTGGTACATTGTCTTTATGAGAAATCAATCAAATAGAAACATCTTGTAACGTACCCTTTTTTCTTGTGAATGATTGAAGTGAAATATAATCAAATCCTACTTCATTAATATTAGGTTTAAAAGTCACATTACCAATATTTGACATATCAAATTGCAATGCCACAATATTAGATAAAGTATATAAAGTGTTATTCACATCAAAATCTAAGAAAAGATCATGATATAAAGAGTAAAATTAATTAGAGATAAGCAGATGAAAATGTTCTCTTGAACTATAATAATTAACGATAATATTTTCAAGACATTCCTCTTCTCTTATCTCATCACTTTTACTATGTTTTGGTGATAAACTTTCAAACATTATATGATCGTCTAAATTTGTTTTTTGTATGATTGACAAGTCAAAACTTTCATGAACAACTTCATGACATGTATCTAATCTTCCTTGTAAATAAGATATAGTTTGTCGATGAAGATTTATATTTTCTTCTTCAAGTTGAGGATCAATACCTCTAATATGTTCTATTAAAATATTAGACCACTTAAGATCATTTTCATCATTTACATGTTCTTCAGTAATTGAATTTGAGAACTGATTAGAATAAGAGTTATAAGAAGAAAAAAATACATCTTGATTTACAATCAAACTCTCTTCCACTATATCTACAATAGTAGGATATTGAAAATGAATTTGTTTGTAAGAAACATTAATTTCTTTGTCAGTAAAATTATTCCCAATTGGTTCTACCCCTCTTGTTTGTTCGATGGAACTTTTAGAAACAAAATTTTCTATAAATAAAGGATCCATCTCATTTTGTAAACAAATTCATCTTGCAAATTGATGTTACAATATGTATCTAATTTTTCATTTGCAATTAAATCTTGTTGAATGAAAGGGGCACAAACATTTGAAATAAGATCTTATACAAAATATATATCGTCAAGATGAAACTTATAAAGAACATGATTGATCTTTGTTGATTTTGTTTTTGAATATAATTCATCCTTGATTAGTAATACCTTGAATTATTCACATAAGTTGTCGTACTCATAAACCTCAAAGGCATCTAAAAATTCATCCACAAATTGAAACCAAGTGAAAATAGAATTGGTCAGAAAAGTTTCAAACCAATACTTGATTTGAACTCTAAAAGTGAAAGAAAACAACCTACATAAAATATTTAAATATGTAATATTATACTTGATGCATTTACAACAATGCTTGTTAAGATGATCCTTTGAAAATATATTTCATTCACCATCAAATTGGATTTTTGACAAGAGAGAAACTATCTCATCAGGAATGTTAACTAATGGAAATTTGAAAGCAAATCCCCATACATTAATTTTGGCAGGAACCATCGATTATCATATCAATGGAAAGATTAACTCTAAGTAGGTTATATTGTCATCCAAGTAGCCCTTAACCACGTTAATGACATAAAAAAAAGATAAGTAATAAATCAAAATACTTACAAGCTAAGTGCTAAATGATTCAATCAAATAATTGAAACTAAAATCTTTTAACCATTTTATTTTACGTCGCCTTACTTATAGTGCCATTTGTTGATGGACAGAAATGACCACATGTCAACTAAGAGGAAACAATCCAGTCCGAGGTCCTTAAAGCAAAACCCAAGCCATTTGGAATGGCTGTCCCTGACAAGTTTAATGGCTCTATTAGCCAATGAGGGGATCCTCCCTATAAAATAAGGAGATACAGAAAGGTTTTCTTAAGGGTCCTATGTACTAACTAACAAATCCCTAATATTTACAATAATTATTAAAACAAATTATATACAAAAATTTACAATTTGTACAACTTATACAAAAGTTACAAGATTTCACGAACCTTGTCAAATAAATATTTTCAAGACTTTTAGAATTGAATCTGAAGCAAAAAAAGATTATAAAACTAATATTCAAACAAACATATTATAATCAAACCAATAGAAATATAAACCAACAATTTTAAATGTAAATAAATAGAGGCAGATTCAAATAACCAAAGTAGTTTGGTCAAACCTGATAATAAATGATGTACATTTAAAATTAACCATAATATGACACCAAAAATATAGCTAAAGAAACACACATAAATATCATGGCGAGGAGCATGGATTAAATTTAATGATTCAATTGTATTTCACATTCGATATAATTTTTGTTATATACAAACAAAAAACATCTAGTTGATAGACAACATTAAATGCAAAATTTAAAGAAGCTTATTGAAATAAAGTCGAAAAAATTTCAACAATTTTTTTTTAAATGTGAAAGGGAAACTATGAAAATATAAACTCTTTGTTGAATGAAATTAATATGAGTTTCAATAGACGCAATACATTTCACGTAATTAAACTAATCAAACATATGAAAATATAATTAATTAAAATCAACCTAGTTAAGACATGCCTTTTTCCATTTTCAATAAAAAGTTGATATAAGTTGAAATAATGAATGAGAGTTTCACTAATAATATTCAAATACAAATACAAATATTAATAATTAATGCACTCTTGCGCTCCTGCACTGGCTTACAGAACCCGCAGTATTCTGTCATGCAACCTCTTGCATGAAGCCAAAAAGAACCTAAACCCGAAATCAAAGAACTCATAGATAGGAAAATCTATCTATCCCTGCAGATGGAACTTAACATACATCTACAACATATCATAAACACATAAAGAAATTCATCATCATACACATAATAACATGCATGAAAAACTGCTCTGTTTGTATTAATCAAGAATGCCTCTTTACAATGTGTTCGAGCTCGGGCTGCAACCGAGTCTCGACTCTCCTCTCCTATCTCCCTATCATTCTCTACCTCTCTGTCTCTCAGGCTTCTCTTACTAACTTCTCCTTCTGAAAACAAAAGAAGAAATTTTTACAAAAGGGGCTCCTCGAGCGCTTCCCTCCATCCTCACCAACTCTCATTAATTACAATGAATTACATTGAATGGGCCATCTAATATGAATCAGAGTTAGACCCCCATGCTATCATCCATTAAAGGTGTTATTAACTACAACATGATTGAAGGCATGGCTTTGGCTCTACCAACCTTACAATCATTAAATACATTTTTTAAAATTTGAAATTTGAAAGTGAGAGCACTGAGCCTCTCCTCTCCATTGAATGTGCGCTTTATGTGCTTGCTAGATGGTGCGTAGCTGGCTTGGAGCGATGATCCTGCATCATACTCCTCTGCTGTGAAAAATTCATGAGCTCCTGCTCATGATCTTCCCAACATGGCTGTCGAAATCCACTTGGATCCCAAACAGTTCTCTGGAGCTGTCCATCTGCTCCACTGCTTTGCTGCTGCTGCTGCTGTTTCCCTGCTGCTATGGTAGGTTATCCTCTGCTCAGTTCTTCCTCATTGCCAGTTTCTACTGCTAACCTCGACATTAGCCTTCTAATCTCCTCAATCTTCTCGTCCAGCTGCTCCCATGGCTGGCTCTTCTTTTGCATCCTCCTCCACTACACTTCTTTCCTGCAAACGGGTAGATCAACTAGATCTCCCATGCCATCTTCTTCCTTTGTGGTCTCAACTTGCCACTCTGCTGCAAATTTCAGCTCTGCAATCTTATCTTCTTGACTGACCTGCTGTTTAGTCACCTTCTCTGACAGACTTTCTTCTGCCATTTCTCCTTCATCTTCTGCTGCTGCATGCCTTGACATTACAGTCATCATCATTTGTTCAGCTCTCTGGCTAAAATTTCTGAGCGATTCCTCGGAATGCTCCTCTGCTAACATCTGCATGACTGTTTGCTCATGGCATTCATCTACTGGCTCTGGATTGTTCAACCAATCCTTTAACATTTCCAACTCCATCTCCCATGGAGTGAACATCTTATCTGTGTGCTCCTCTTCTTCTCCTTGGGCAACTTCTGACGTCTGCTCCATCTCTTTGACAGTCACATCCGACTGTCCTTCCATTGTTGTTGCACCTGCAACATCTTCCCTGGCCTCGTCTTGGCTACTTGGTAGGAATATATTTATCCCTCCAATCATCATAATGATCTTCTGATCTTCCTTGTGGATGGGGCAAGTTTTTAACTTGTCATCATCTTCATTCACATGGTCTGGAAAACCACATGAATCTTCACTTCTCAACACTCCTTGCTGACCTGAACTCACTCTTGAGTCCTTGAGACTTTCAGACAGTCTCACTTATTTTCCCCTGCCCACTTGGCAATTTGGGAATTTTCTGCTGCCCACCTGGTAGTCTATGAGATCTGCTGATCCCATCTCAGTGCCCTCCTGGTAATTTGAATTTTCAGCACCGCCCTCCTGGCAATATACGAGACCTTCACTTGATCTCATTCTATTGCCCACCTGGCAATTTGAAAGTCCATCTCTGCCCACTTGGTAGTCTATGAGATCTCTTCTTGATCTCTCCTCTTCATCATCACTAATATTTCTCCCAGCTTCTGGTTCACACACATGAACCATCTCTTCTGTGGGCTTGAGGATTTTCACATACCTTAGCCACCTCCTCAACAACATTTGATGTCTTCTGGCCAACAATTTCTTGACGGGCCACTTTGATTTCCTCCTCAGAGGCCATTCATACACCCAATGTGTCTCTGCGTTTTGCTGGACTCGTAGTGCAATCTCTTCCATTCTTTCCCTTATCTCAGCGAGTTCCAGATCCATCTCTGGATTTCTCTTCTGCTTGCGGTCTTCCCTGTGACCACGCCCATGACCTTTAGTATCCATATTCATGTTTCTGTCTGCCCTCCTAGAAAACTTGTTGCTGTCACTCTACAACCGTGAGTGCTTCTAGCATCTCCTATAGTCCTCCTGACTGTCTATTGACTATTGCACACCTTGCAACAATCATCACCTTTTACCTGTCTCCTACAGGCTCTTCTTCATCTCGCTTCCTCTTTTTCCTGAAATATATGGGCAAAATCCTGCTCTGATACCACCTTGATGTGTATCAGAGTGTTTTTCTTTTCCTTCTCTGCCTCCTTCTGCCTGCAGTATATAGACAAAAAGTCAGGCTCTGATACCACCTTGATGCGTATAAGACTACTCCTTTTCCTCTAGCTCCCTCTGCCTGAAATATACAGACACAATCAGGCTCTGATACCACCTTGGCGTAGAACCCTGACCCTCAGGCCGAGATCCACACAGGATCATTCTTCTTCGAATCCGTACAACCGAATTAGTTCTTTCGGTCCCTCTCTGGAACCTCACGAATTCGATCCACAGGTATTTTAGAAACCCCACTTGTGCGAACAAGCACTAGGCACGAGCTTCACCTCCACGTGACCACGACGTTGTGGCTGTATCGGGATTTTGGTAACCGAGAGTTTGAAATGCAACATCCCAAACCACTGCCTCCTCTACCTTCCGAACCCTGAAATGCCGAAATGGGCCCAACGGCTCCGACTCATGCTAATTATCCGAATGCTTTCAGGATTTCGCAATATCGCGAGTAGAGACTCCATGTCTCCCGAATCCTGGCCTCTTGAACACCTGGGTCCTGGAATGCCGAAATGACGGTCCGCGACAAGTCACTACTGACTTTCGTGGTTCGAAAATCTGTGACGCAAGCATTCCCCCCCTGTTCTTCGTCTTTCGAATCCCTGGTGTCTGAATCCCCGAATTCCCAAAATGGGAATTCTCACACGATATCCAACGACTCTCGATGAGTTGGATCAAATTGTTATTGGATAAATCCGTAAGTGCGGACACAAACCGATCTCCCTAGATCCACTTGGATCTAGAACAAAGCAAAACAGAATAGGACGCTTTCAATATAAGTTGAAGAATATAAGGTGAGGAGGTTAGGATGATCCCACTAAATCATGAAAGCGATTAAGATCCAAACCATTCAGATGCCACCTCACCATAGAAGCTTCTCCTTCTAGAAGATTCGAGAAAACGCTCATTTTTCCCACGTGTTGGAATTCTCACACCCTAGCTATAGAGCAACCTGTGAACACCTCGCACCCTGGATATAGTGCAACCTGCGAGAATGGGTCATTCTCGCACCCTGCCTATATAACAACCTACGAACTTCCCTTTTTATAAGGTTTTTACATAGGAAAAAGCAATTTCTTTTCTCAGGAGAAGTTCTTCTCCCTTCTCTCTTTAGGAACTCAGGCCACTGTGACCCCTCTGAAGGCAACAGATAGGTTTACATCATTAACGATCATAGGGATGACGAAAATAATGTGTAACACAAATGGTCCAGATCCTTTCGGAGTTCCATGAACCGAAAGTTCACGATGCAGTGATTCCAAAAATCACTCGCCGCTCCAAGCCCTGAACTCTTAAATGCCAAAATGACGAAATGGCCGCTTCCTCCGGGACTACACCCCACTCCAAGAATATGTTGCGTTTCGCGACTTCAGGGTTTTCAATGCAAAGTGCCCCAGTTCCTTGTAATCGATATTTCCGAAATGCTGAACCCCGAAATGAACGCCACACCAAAGGGTTTCAACGCTCCTGATATTTTCGGGATTTCGATAACCGAGAGTTCGCGATGCAGTGACCCCAAAATCACAGCCTCCTCTACTTCCCGAACCCCGAAATGCCAAAAAGATAAAATGATAAAAAACACTTAGTCTTAACCTTCTCACAGATCTGTGAGATCCGACGGTCCACGGGATTTTCGGCACTTCCCCATGAAGCGTCTCCACCATCCGTTTCCGCTCTTCCACTACGCCACCTGTATGGGTTTAACCTCTGCGTAGTTTTCCCTGATCTTGTGATCAATGGTTATCTGCACTACTGATACAACAGTAGCTGTTACTTCTTCCTGAGCATTGCGCTTCTTCCCTTCCCTTGGAAGATTTCTTGCTCCAAAAGGCCTCGGCCTTTGTCTCTGCTGCGAAGCTTGTAACCTTAGCTCTCGCCTGTGTTCTTGGAATGATGTTCCTCCTGAGATTTGTTCACTTTGAAACCTAAAAAGTTTTCTCGACCTCTGCACTCCTTGCAGTATCATTACACGCAATTGTGCTATGTCTTCTGAGCTTTATTTACCCGAGCCTCTAGGGAACTTTCCCTTCTGTGTCCTCAAAGGGAAATCTAGTGTCCTCCTGACGACCTTCTGCTCAGGCCCTCCTTGCTGAGCTTAACAGAGTATTCAATAACTCTATAAGTGTCTCTCCTTGACACTTCCCTTATCTCATAACTTAAAAGAGTTCCTTCTGTGCACCCTTGCACCAACTCAATGCCCACCTGGCAGAGTTCTCTAGAATCCTCAGTGACTCTATCGTCTCTCTCTCTATGAACTAGAAATAGAGTTCTCCTATGCACTCTATGCCCTCCTGGAAGATATCTCACAGAATCTTCAGTGATTCTGTCTTCTTACTGAACTCGCAACAAAGTTCCTTCCTCAATGCATCCTGTGCATTTTCTCAATGCCCTCTTGGAAGAGTCTTTACAGAATTCTTCTACAATTCTCCTTCTTCCCTCTCTTTCTCTCCTCTACACAGTTCTTCCTTTAGGGTGTTCAACAACCCTGAGGATTCTTCCTTGAGTTAATGAATTCAGCTGGTGCACCCTCCTGACATGTCTTTGTTTGAAATTTCGCAAAATTCAGAAATGCACTCCTGCACTGGCTTACAGAACCCACTGTATTCTGTCATGCAACCTCTTGCATGAAGCCACAAAGAACCCAAACCCAAAATCAAAGAACTCACAGATAGGAAAATCTATCTATCCCTGCAGATGGAACTTAACATACATCTACAACATATCATAAACACATAAATACATTCATCATCATACACAGAATAACATGCAGGAAAAATTGCTCTGTTTGTATTAATCGAGAATGCCTCTTTACAATGTGTTCGAGCTCCGACTGCATTAGAGTCTCGGCTCTCCTCTCCTATATCCCTATCCTTCTCTACCTCTCAGCCTCTCAGGATTCTCTTACTAACTACTCTTTTTGAAAACAAAAGAAGATCTTTTTACAAAAGGGGGCTCCTCAAGTGCTTCTCTCCATCCTCACCAACTCTCATTAATTACAATGAATTACATTGAATGGGCCATCTAATCCGAATCAGAGTTAGATCCCCATGCTATCAGACATTAAAGGCGTCATTAACTACAACATGCTTGAAGGCATGGCTTTGGCTCTACCAGCCATACAATCATTAAATATATTTTTTCAAATTTGAAATTTTAAAGTGAGAGGGTTGTGCCTCTCCTCTCCATTGAATGTACGCTTGATGTTCTGGCTAGATGACGTGTAGATGGCTTGAAGTGATGCTCCTGCATCACATTCAAAGCAAGACCTGAAACAAAGTCGAAATCTTATTTGGAATCATATTTTCAGCGAAAACAATGAAGATATGGATTAATTATTACTGTAAACCATGTATTATAGACATTCAAAAATAGACTTACAGATTAGTCTTGAAGAACAAAATATTTTCACTGTTTCCATTGAATAAAATCTACCGCATCTTAATTATTTCTCCCTTGCCGACAATGCCTCTATCTCTACTTCTTTGAAATAAAATACAATTTTACAAAAGAAATAGAATTGAGAAAAGGAAACACAGTTCCTCTCTGTTCTACGGAGACCACTCCTCCCCTCTTAGAGTTCTACAGTCATGTATTTATGCAAAAAGATGATGAGGGCGAATTGAAACTTATTCACAAAATAAAAAATCGTGAAACAACTTTCTATCTCATTTTAGTGGATTTGGATTAGAAAGATTGCTCCAAATATGATCACAAGCTAATTTCTCAACCATACAGTCATATAGATGCATTACAAATTGATTTCTTTTTTGGTTGGTCTCTCATCTTGGGATGCAAATTTGGACACAAGCCATAATCGACGAATCTAGGAAAAACCAAGATTATAAAACCAGTTTTTTCTCCAAAATTGTGAAATTGGGACCTTCTGGACAAAACCCATGTATTGGTTTTTCAAATTTTCCTCCATTTTCATGCAGATAGCGTCCAAAGTACGTTGTCTGGTATAATTTCAGGATGAAACTTCATGATCATGGATGCTCACACATGTGCCCTAAGTGTATTCTATTTCAAGTGGAATTGACATTTGTTATGAGTGACACCACCGAAACTGTGATCTTCACGCTTTTTATTATTCCTTATTTCAAAGTATGCATATAAACAGACTAATGGTTTCATTTTTGAAGCGACACATCACCAAGTCATTATCCTATAAAAGAAAACCAAGAGTATCAATGCAAAATGAAACAAGCCAAAATCATTGATCATAAAGCACTTGAATCCAGACACTCAAGATAGAAAAACCATTAAACCAACTTCTCCCAATCTAACAAGATGAAATCAAATGAAACGAAAAACGTGTTTTCAAAATTTGAATGGGGGCCCTTTAAATTTTGGACAAAATTTAACGGGAGTTGTTGGGGGCCCAAAAATAACTCCCCCCTTTGGACCCCTAACCTCTCTTGTGGATACTTAGCCCCAAAATATCCATCCATGTCCATCGACAACTGGAAATACATTTTATTCATTATATTCAATTTACATCATTTACATATTACATCGCTTTGGTTCTCGTCCATTTGCTATATTTACAATATACATCACTTGGATCTCGTCCATATATGAAGTCTATAATATATGTATCACTAGTTCTGGGTTTGAAAATGAGGATGTTACACCCCCCCCGAACAAACTGCACTGTCCTTAGTGCACATAACCATACAGTTTACACATTGACACATATAAAAAATTACACCAAAATACATGATAATTCCTCAACTTAATGACTCATGTAGTAATTCCAACCAGAGACCCCCCTTTCCCCTCAAGCCATAGATCGGTTGGACATAAATTTTGGATTTGTGTCTCTAGGAAATTCAGTTTCCAAAATCGAGTCTTCATTCACTTACGTACAAATGTATATTCAATTTTCTTTATAATTTACAAAAAAACACGCGTATACTTCTCGCATGGATTCTTTGTGCTCCCATGTAACATCTTCAGGATCATAATAGGTCCATTGAACCTTTACCAAGACGATGGATTTATTCCTGATCACTTTGACATTCCAGTCCAGGATGGGCACTAGTTCCACCTAGAAATCCCCTTCTGATGTAGACCCCCCTTTCTCTCCTCCTGGTTGCACGACCTCTTGGTCAAGGATCATTAAATATTCTCGAGCTGGATCAGCTCCTCAGGACCTTGATGGTATCAAAGTTAATTAAACACAGGCCCTGTTATCACCCTCATGGTTTTCACGGTCACGATCTGATCATTATTGGTTTGCCTGTCGATTGATGGTTCACAATAATTGTGGGTTGCCAACGTGTTCACTCTTTATCGAAGAGTTTTGTCCTCGCAATCAGAAAAATGCTCACCCAATATCAATTGAATCATGGTCATTGATCCCCTGTCTCGAAGAATTCAACGACACTAGCGAATAGAGGGCTGCAAACTAGCACGTTCGCTAATATTTCCTCTGCTCCCGCAATGGTTCCCCACTGTCTATTTTTTGTTCTCAGATCGACGATTATCCGTGGTCCTTCTTTCTTAACAACCTTTTCCAAATATCAAACTAATGGGTGCTAGATCCTTCTTCGCGTGTGACCTTGGGCTATGATCTGGGCCTAAACCTCCCCAAGCGCTTCGAGCTTTGGGCTTCAACATTTCTCTCCTCTCTAACACACGATGCTTGCAAAACTCCGAACGTCAAATTGGTGGAGTCTCGATCCGCTCTCCACGCGTCCTTGCGATATGAAGGATGACGATGTCTTGGGCCTTCGACAATTTCAACTGGAGATGTCGCTGATTCCTCCGAACCCCGAACCCCGAACCGATGAACACAACTGCCGTGAGAATAGACGGTTCTCACCTTTCCAACAACCAACGACTGCGATCCCCTTCGGACCCCAGCCTTCGGGAGTTCTGAATGTTCCACCTCCTTTTCTTCCCGAAGTGAATTTTCTCTGAAATGAGCGATACAATGACACGTATCCTCCTACGACCACGATCTTCTCCACTATATCGACCTTCGAGAGTTTTCACTCCTCTTACATATGTTCCTCCTGATTAGAGAATCAACAAAGAGCTGATCTAACGCCACATGTGCTGTCCCAATGGACGACCATGATTGCTTTGCCTCCCGACTCTTTAGATATTCTCCACCCAGATTTACCTCAATCCTTCCGAAGTGCTATTTCTAAAGATCTTTCGATCCATTGCCACACATCCCTTGGAGATCTATGACCAAGATCTACTCCGACTCCCTGCTCTTCATGAGTTCCTCAAATTCATTCAACTGCTTCCTCCCGGAGCGTTAAACCTACGAAATTTCAGATCTATCGCCACGTGTCATTCTCAACAGATGGTTGCGATATACTCTACTCTTCGGAGACTTGGGAGTTTTTCACACTCCTCAACTAATAACTCTTGGAGTGATTTCTCTGGAGTTTTAGATCTGTTGAAACGTACCCCTTCCCAACGCTGACGGCTAGCATCTAATCCGACCTTTGGAGCTTCGATGATTTCTATTTCTGCTTGTTTGAGAACTCCTGAATTACTTTCGCTCCAGAGTCTTAGATCTTCCACCACTTGTCACCCTGGACAATGGTCGATCCCTAACCTCTTTGGGACTTCGAAGAATCCTCACTCTTGTGTGCACAAAAAGACTTAAAGCTCATGCACTTTACTTAGATCCAACACTTGTTGGTCCTTCACACCGAGATCCGACAGATGGGATCTGTCCTTCTCCTCGCGTGTTCCTCATTCGTCCTGGACCCTGATCTGACAGTCTAGATCTCTTCCTACAACCGATCTGATGGTTGATATTTCTCCTCCTCCTAATATTATTTGTTCTCCCGGACTTGGGGAAACTTTGTAAGTGTTCAAAGGTTGTGGCCTTCGAACCTAGTTGCTAGGGTCTCAATTTATCTTTTCCTCTTGAGATTTGATAATGAGAATTGACCTCGTCTCTGGTGCACACTTGCACTCTGAGTGAAAACTTGCACTACTCCTCCTGATCTTGTGAACTTGAAATAAATTCACTCCTCCGTGCACTACTTGCGCGGTCGCTCTTGATATTTTGCTTACTCATGTTCTAAGGTTCTGGTCCCTTTGCTCCTCAAAGGTATTCTTGTGCCTTCTCGAAAACTTATGCCCAATAAATCCTTGCTGAGATTTCCAGAGTATTTAGTAACTCTGTGAGTGTCTTCTCCTCCGACACTTCTCTCCCCAGAAATCAAACAAAGTTCACCTGTGCACTCCTTGCACCTACTCAATGCCCTCTTGGAAGATCTCTACAAAATATTCAACAATTCCGTCTCTCTGTGCCTCCTATGTACAATCACTTTCCCAAGTTATTCAACAACCTTGAGGTTCCTCTTTGAGTCTGTAAACTATTTTGGTGTGCCCTCCTAGCACATTCTCTTATGAACTCGAAGCAGTGTCTAGATACACACTCCTTGCGTTGGCTCACATAGTTTCCAGTACTCTGTCATGCACTCCTTGCACTTAGCCTAAAGAACCCAAAACATTTCAAAAAATCACAGATAGATAGTGAAATCTATATGCTCCTTGGAGATGGAATCTATCTCACATATACAACATTCATAAAACACACATAAACACACAAAGAATCATATGCAGGAAAAAATGTTTTTTTCATTAACATGAATGTTTGATTACAATATGTGCAGGTTGGACTGTAACAAAGTCTCATTTCTCTCCTCTTCTTTGTTCTCTACCTTCTATTTCCTCTTTTGGGCATGCATTACAATTCGCTCACAAAAGGGGCTCCTTGAGCCTTTTCCCTCCAACTCACCTAATCTCATGAGCTACATTGAATTTCATTCAATGGTCATCTAATATGAATCGGATCTAGATCTCCCCTACTGTCATTCATTTAAGGCGAAATTATCTGCAGCCTGTAAAAAGTCCTGGCTTGGCTCTTCTCAAGCCTTACAACATTTACTTTCATTAGTTACATTTTGAAATTTAAAATTGGAGGGAAAAATGAGAGGGATGGCGCCTCTCCCCTCCTTGAATGCATGTTGATGAGATGGAATGATGGTGCACTGCTAAGGTGGAACGATGCTCCTACATCATACTCCAATTCTGGGAAAATCATGAGCTCCTTCTCATGAGATCCTCTACTCTACTGTTGAAATCCCCCTAGATCCAAAACTTTCCCTTGGAGCTGTCCACCTGCTCCACTTCTTTGTTGCTATTGCTTCTTCTTCTTCCCTGCTACTATGGCATGCTCTCCTTTGTTTATCTTCCCCTTGCTGACTTCTTCTACTGTTGACCTCACCATCAAATTTATTATCTCCTCTATCACCTTGTCCAAATGCTCTGTTGGATGGTTCTCCTTATGCAATATTCTCCGTTTCACTTCCTCATCCTTGTACACATCAAAGGGAAGATCATCCTGATCCCCCATGCTGTTTTATTCTTTTGTGGAATTAGCTTGATAGCCTGCTGTAGACTCCAGTTCTGCAGTCTCATCACTGATTTTCTTCTCAACTTCCTCCTCTGACAAATTAGCTTATGTCAGCTCCTCTTGTGCTGGTTAGACTCCAACTTCCTCCAGCTGCTCTCGAGGTGGGTATGATCCTCCAACTGTTTCCAAATTAACCTGTTGGATGTGCATGCTCTGCATTATCACCCTTCTCTCCAGGGATTCCATTTCCTCACACAAATCAACAAAGTCTATGTTGTCTTCTTCCTCTTCTGCTATAGACTCTAGTGCTGCAATCATATCCTATTCAACTTCCTGAGTGAAAATTTTGAGCAATTCTGTTGAATTCCCTTCTTCTTCTACTGGGGAAGATGTTAGTACTTACTCCTTCTCCTCCATGAAAGTCACAACTGGCTGTCCTTCTATTGGTCTCTAAAGATGTCTTAAAATATAACCTCTATGCATCATCTAAAGGTAGGTGTTGGCGCAAGAGTTTTACTTGTTTCCTACATAGGTTCTTACCTTCCATTTTCAATACCCGTCCTCCAGATATGCAACCCCTGCAAAGGGACAACAATCATAACAAAAGAAACAACAATCGTTCTGTTCCAATGAACAACAAAAGGAACAACAATCGTGACAAGGGAACACCAGTCGTTATATTGGGCCGAACTAATGTTGTATTAATTGAGTTGTAGTACTTGCCCGACTATCTAATTTGTAAACCCGAGGTTGGTAAGCTGATGAAGAACACACAAATTATATGAAATATTGAAGTGGGACTAATCTAATCTAATGTTTAAGCTACAACTGAAATTGAATCATTAATCTAACACATGACTGAAATTGAATTAATATAGTTGCTTAAATGAAATTACTCTAAGAATGGAAAATTGCGTGAAGGAAATTAATCTAGGAATGGAGAATTGTGTAAAGGAAGTTAATCTAGGAATGGCAAACTACATGAAGGAAAAG
>ML795563.1:4163-35345 GCA_009831015.1 Picea engelmannii
TCTATTAACTCTTTCAAATTTTAAACTGGTTTATGGACAAAACCATCAGAAAACAGAAAAAGGTTAAAGAATATAACATTTAGACTATGCTAAAGAATAATGTAGTTTATCTACCAAGTATTTTTTAATTTTTTGGACAATTACTAGGGTGATCAAATTGTTAGTGAAATTGCAAATTTTCCATTATTTGGATTGTAGTTTTGAGTACATAGATATATCCAGTTTCCTAAAAAACCTCCAATCTAACCAGACTACAATATCTAAACAACTGATGTCTGCAATTCCATCAATTCTTTCAAATTTCTTAACAGTTTATGGACAAAACTCATCCCAAAACCCAACAAAAAAAAAATATTAATCTATTAAACTTTTTACTTATCAATTAACAAATAATGATAATAAAACAATTAACAAGTTAAAAAATAAGCAAATGATTCTGTTATAAAGTCTAATGCATTCATAACGTATTCTTTTCCAATAAATTATCACATAGATCATAATAAAACAATTAACAAGTTAAAAAATAAGCAAATGATTCTGTTATAAATTCTAATGCATTCATAACGTATTCCATCACAAAAGTTGATATGTGCAAAATTAAAAAATGTGACAAAACATGAGTGACAATTATATGGTGTACAATATTAAACCCTTCATAACGTATTCAATCACAAAAATTGATATGTGCAAAATTAAAAATGTGACAAAACACGAGTGGCAATTATATGATGTACAGTATTAAACCCTTCAATTGTGCTGGAAAAGATAAAGAAGAGAAAAAATAACTCTAACGATCGAAAGCAAGATGTTTATTGTTATTAATTTCCCTGCATCCAATGTACTGCAAATTGGTTTTATATGGACATGAAAAATTCTTATGGTGATTTGTCTGTACGTTTCATAAGTTATAAGATCGGTACCAATGATCGGTGGTTGGCCAACCTGCTACTAGATTTTCAGTGCACTTCTTCATATTATTAATATCGGTGCGTTGATACGCAGTCGATTTGTTTAACTTTTAATATTATGAACATCTATACATAGTATATATTAATTCGCTGCTCTGCTTTATATGCCACCAAAAAGATTCGGCCTTTGAAAATCACTGCACAATCCCCAAGCATGGGCCGTTGAGATCGTTTAACGGTGGCTACAGTTTGGAAACATCGATACTAACAAGAATTCGGAGCATCTTAATGCATGCATTCATCGGATTCGTTCATTTGTTTAACGGAAGGGAGTAGACATCCAATCATAAAACTAAAGAAAGTGATGGACACCTGGTCTTATAAACAATGTTTAATTTTGGTTGTTGCAGGATAAATGTAGTTTATTTATTTGGAAAGAAGAATACAGGTTGACAGTACTCATATTCGCCTCCATGTGCATGTGCTAGAGATTCCTTATGTTATTGATTACGATATAGCACCAACAGAGTTAACTATATCTGAAAACTGGAAAACTACACGTACATTCGGAGCACACAGAACATGCTCCTGCCATTGTTGTTATGCCGTTTCTGAAGGGATATAACTTGTTTTCTTCAAAAACTCTGTGGTGTTAATATAAGCGACAGTTGGTTGGTGACTTGCTCAAAGGAATAAATATAATTAGGTTGAAAGGATTACATCTATTGAAAATTGGAAATGGACACATTTAATCAATTTTTAACCATAAATTTCAATAGTATGGTTATCAATTGAAAATGTTGGCATATTCTTTGAGTCTTCCAAATCAATGAATGAAATCTCATGTTAATAATTTTCTTGTATTTTTGAAAACCTAGTTAATCAATTTTTAACCATAAATTTTAATAGTATGGTTATCAATTGAAAATGTTGGCATATTCTTTGAGTCTTCCAAATCAATGAATGAAATTTCATGTTAATAATTTTCTTGTATTTCTGAAAACCTAGTTGTTTAGTTTTTAACATTTACTTGATATGATTAAAAAATTATTGTGTGACCATCTAATTACCACATTCAAATGATTAGCAAACTTAATTCCATGAATTCTGGAGAAGCAAATGAAAAACCAAAAAAGAATAATTAAACTGTGTCAATTAGGGTTTTCTTTAAATACTCACTGAGTTGGAATTTTACCAACCAAAACCTTTAAACGTTCACCAACCACAACTTTTCGGCTGTGCTAGTTGAGTTCCTTCTGGTAGAAGTCTAGATACTCTTAATAAATGAAATTACCATGCTAAAATGAAATAAATATGTTTTGGTCGATATTCTGGAGTTCGAGAAGCGATAGGTAGTCTTTTAAAAATCTACAAAACGATCCTTGTCTTCTAATAAATAATTTGGGTACTATTGAGTAATAGTTATAGTTATCATGTTACTTTGAAAGATTTCGTTGATCATCCCTGTCGACGATTATGTACTGAGAATATCAAACACAAATTGGCCTTTTGCAAACAGATTTGTTCTTCTGATCAATTCGATTATGTGTCATGCACAATAACTGAGTAGTTGAGTTCAAATGGATTTGTTTGTCGCCGTAGAAACATGGTACACAAATTGTTCTTTTTTAAATAAATTTCCTTTTGTGCAGAGCTCGGATTTTTGAAGTACGATAAGTGGGAATCTATACATAGCTACAGAAACATTTGTGTCCTCTCACAAATAATATGGATCTTAATTGAATAGTATCCGAGTGGTTCACACTAAATAATGTAGCCTTGTTTGCTCCATGAGAAACATGTGATAGTGGGTTTCAGTGAGTTCTTCAATAATGAATACGTGGATACCAAACCTGTCAGAGAATTTATGGTTAATCAATAGCCATGGGGAAAGGAAAAACCCTATGTTTTACCAAGTTCATACCTAACGAAACGGATAGCATTTGAGTTCAATACTTTAGATTTGTAATTGTAACTAACTTGAATCAATAATTCTATAAAATTTGTTTTCTAACAAGTTGAACAAGCTGTCGTCGCCCTTTTTATATCAGGTATTCAAATGGCCCTATTTCCTGTTTGTGGTAAAATTGGAAATAAATTAAATTATAAAGTTTTATGAACAAAGTTCCAAACGCAGAAAAGATGGAACTTTAACTTCCAATATAAATACCAAATCGTGATCTGATTCTGAATTTGCCCCAAGTTTTCACAAATGTGTTTTCTTTTTTTAAAGTTCATTGTACATAATGATAATGCCAGCTTTTATAGTTACTTCGAAGAAATTCCAGCTACTTTGAAGTGGCTTGGCTTGTCTAGCTTTCATTCTACAATGAGGGCAGGGAGAAAGGTTTTATCTAGCAAAGTGCTTTCAAATAATGTTACTTCATAATAAAAAAGCTACAAAACCAGTATTAAACCTAATCATAGATATATCTTTATAATATGTAATTTAGAGTTAGATCCAAAACTTGGTAAATATCTCAATATGCTCAAAGCTACAAAACCAGTATTAAACCTAATGATAGAAACATCTTTATAATATGTAATTTAGAGTTAGATCCAAAACTTGGTAAATATCTCAATATGATCATGGATTTTTTTGAGCTGCAATAGTTTATACATCGAGTATTTATACGTCTCTAGGTATCCAAGAGGGTAAAATCATTTCCTCGAGGCTTTGCAAAAGTCATCCCTGTTTGTAATTCACCTAGCTTGATGATTATTAGTGGCATATTCATTGATTTTGATATAAAGGTCTAGAGAAGAAGACTCTCACCAGTATCATTCATCCTCTAACATGTCTTGGAATATGTAGTTAGGATATAGATGCACGAGTCTATCAATTTACCTTCCATTTGCTAATCATATTCGGGTAATGAATTATGTGTATGAGTCTAGAAAGTAGAGGCGGGAACCTTGGAGTTACATCATAGCGCTTCTGTGAGAACATTAGATAGGTATTGAACAATAATAAAGATGGGGGTTTCATCTTCATCTGAAGTAACTTCTTTGTAGTGAGGCATTGTGTGAAAGAGGTGCTCACAAGAAAATGTGTTTCTAATAAGATGTGAAGACGGAGCCCTGTGCTAAAACGTTTGTTAGGGAAAGAGCCAAAGGATATGACCTAAGAAGAGGGAGCGTTGGAATAGTAGGGTGGCACCCAAAAAAAACTCGCACTACTATAGAGTAGATGGAGATGGAGAAGCTAGAATAAATGTTCAAAAGAGTGTGTTTCGGGTGGGTAGTGTTGTGGCCACAACAATCCCCCTTTCATTTTTTTTTATGAGTGAAAGGAAAGGGTCCCCTACTAAGATTTTAACTCTAATGCCTAATCCTCCACTACTATTAGCCTAATGGTTTTTCTTTACTTATGTTGACAAAGTTGGGGGTTTGGGTATCTATTGATGATTGTCTTTGACCGATGTTTGTTAATCTTTTTTATCTTATACTTTCAACTGTTCTCCATAATGATTTTTGAATTATAATCGCTCATTGATATTTGTATGATGAAATTGATAAGTTATCTTTGAGACCTTTTTCAAATTTTGAAGTATCCAATCATTCTATATGACTGCAAAGTTTGATGCTCTATTTCACGACTTGAAAGAGTTTTCTTTTGAGGACTTCGTGGATAAATCAGTTAAAGAAGAACATATATTCATTTTGCATCATCTTTCTTGCATGTTGTGTCTAATGTCTTCATATTTATTTTGTACCTATTGTATGTTAATGATCTTCTTCGGTTTAAACTCATAACTAAAATCACAAGATCATTAATTATTTCTATGAGATTGAATTTAGATAGACACATCTTTCATGAAATTTATTTAGAGTAGCAAGTTGTTTATGAAAGGATGATATCATAGATGATTATCTTGGAGAAAATTATTCTCTCTTTTGCAAACAAACCCAACACTTTTTCATAACCTTGTTAAAGGAAAAGGAAAATAATGTAATGTTTATGATATACTCACAAGTATCGTGTTCCTCACATAACTGATTTTATTCTTTGTATCGTTGCAAGAGGAGAGTTTCAGAATCATTGCCTTTACATGATCACCTCAACCTTGAAATGGATGGGGGTATCGCTTGGTGTTCTTCCTCTAGACTAGTATTCTCACTATTTAGATCTTGTCTACGATTTGAAGCCAACATTCAACATTCAAAATTAAGCCTTTTTTTTTCAAAACCTCAACTGGATTTACTTTTCTCACCAATGCATTATATTCTATTTTCACTTCCATTCCAAAACCTAGCTAAAACCTTGATACTTACCACACTCCCCTCATTGGGCTTGTATCATCAAGCTAGACAAGTGAAGTCCATTTGATATTTCCAAGGTCTGAAATCCGTGAGACTCTTTGGAGTGATTTCTATTAGATTCTTACATCCCCTCTCTTTGAAGGCATATGTGTAACCTTATCATATTATCACTCAATTTTTTCTCACCACTTGTCACCTCTAGACTCATGTGATGTTGTATGACGTGGGAGCTTGTTCCTTGATCCTATCATATTCTCCCTCCTTGCAAGCTTATTCGGTTTTCCCTATGCAATATTCCCCTTAATCGGATTGACATATCCTATGGGTCGAGTGGGAATCAAACTTGTTTTTATTTCATGGGCCACCCTTCGTGACATTAACGTCTCATTCATTTACCCATGGTCACTTTTCATTTGTCACTTCATATTTGCACAACTTCAATATTTATTTGATGTGCCTAACTAACTTAGTATCCCAGTTATTTGGAATCTAAACGATGTCTTTTGTTTCAAAATTTTATATTGTATAGATTTTAATAATTTATTTTTATTTATAATTTAAATTATTTTATTGTTTTATTTATCTATTAACTTCTTTTCATTTTTTAATTATCCATGGTTTGGATTTTCCTTGGTTTTTCAATGACATGGGAAAATCACTTTTACCTTGGAAATCATTTTACATGGGTAAATTACTATTACATGGTGAAATTGTTTAAAGTAGGAAATTACTACTTAAATTGTGCATTTTTCCTAAATCCTTAATGTATATTTCATATGTATTTTCTTATTATTTTTCAATATCTTGCTGAAATTAGATGCACTTTGACTCTTTACTTATATATATATATATATATATTTTATTTTTTTCCCATTTTATTTTAATTTTATTTTTATACATTTTTTCCCAAAAATTTAGGGTAATGTATTTTATTATTTTAAGTGGAGACATTTCATTTTCGATTTTGATTTGAATTGATTTTATTGTTTTTTTTTTTTAAATTTAATTATTTTAATTTATTTTTAGTGTATTTGTATTTTTGTTTTATCAATGTATTTTTATTAGTATCTTGTTTTTTTTCCCTCACCCAAGCCAATGGCCGCACCTATACCTGCAACTCTCCATGTCCAACTCTCACATGTGCAGAAAGCTTACAATGAGGGGAATAGAACATAGAACTTATCATATATTTCTCTTGCAACTAGTACCCACATGTCTTTCGGGATTTTTCATCCGAGAGCTTCACCTTAGCACTTACGACATACTCCAACTCTCACATGTGCAGAAAGCTTACAATGCGGGGAATAGAACATAGAACTTATCATATATTTCTCTTGCAACTCGTACCCACATGTCTTTCGGGATTTCTCATGCGAGAGTTTCACCTTAGCACTTAAGACATACTATGTAAATTAACAGGCAATCCGCATACATGTGCATGCTCTCACTCACTAACCCACATCACCCTTGGACGTAGAGCTTTGGACTTCGGATCATAACTCCATTGGAAAAGTTGTTGAAGAAGGAAGTGAAATTTCAATGGAATGAGGAATCTTGTAAGAGTTTGGATATGTTGATGTAGAAGTTAGTTATCGTGTTGATTTTGATATTTCCATATTGGAAGAAGGAGTTCCATGTTCACGTGGATGCGTTATTTGTAACATTAGGTGTTGTTCTAGCACAACTAGGAGAAGGGGATTTAGATCACCCCATTTCAGTTTCCAGAAGGATATTTTCAATTATGGAACGAAATGATACTACTACAGAACTTGAAGGATTAACAATGGTATATCCACTATAGAAATTTAGACCTTATTTGTTGGGTTTACACTTTAAATGTACATAGATCATTCTGCGGTGAGATACTTGGTCAATAAGCAAGTCTTCAAGGGGAAGATATGAATATGTATACTGCTATTATAGTAATGTGACTTTGAAGTAATTTTGAAGCGAGAAAAGTTAAACTTAGGATCAAATCATTTGTCGTGCATACTATTAGGTGAAGATGCCAGAAATTTAGATGATAGTCTTCCAGATGCGCACTTATTTGTAATACATATGGTTGATTCTTATTTCATAGATATAGTCTAGTTCTTGAGTACAAGAGTATCCCCACCTGAGTTTACAGTTGCGTAGAAGAAGCAGTTAGTAGTGAAGGCAACTGACTATCAACAAATTTGTATAAGTTATGCGCAGATGGTATTATGCGACCTTGTGTATTGGAGTATGAAAGACATATTATATTATCACAACAACAATAAGGAGTTGTGGGAGGCTATTATGTAGGAAAATCGACGAATCAAAATATTTTGCACGTAGGACTATGGTCGCCCACCCTTCATCAAGATGTGAAGGAATTATATCAGACCTGTGATGTCTCTTAGAGAGTTGGGAAGCCTTCCAAGAGAGAGATAATTCCTTTAGTGCCACAAGTCACGTTACAAGGATTTGATAAATGGGAAGTCGATTTTGTTGGACCGATCAATCCACCAACACAAAGGTCAAGAGTGAGATACATCATATCGAATAAAGAAAAATCATTTAGAGATTATAGCGTGAAGAGTACTATGCGATTTATATTTGTGAATGTTGTTACATGGTTTGGACGTTCGAGAATCCTTATGAGTGATTAGGGAACTCATCTTTTGAATAAGATGATTAATGCATTGACAGAGGAATTACAGGAGCATCACTAGAAAAGTATACCTTACCATCCTTAGGAAAATGGAATAGTGGAAGAATTCAACAAGATCATAGAGCATACATTGATTAAGGTATGCAATGTAAATGGAGATGATCGGGACTTGAGGATTCAATCATTTTTATGGGTGTATAGGACAACAATTAAGAAGTTGACATGATAGACACCATTCAGATTATTGTATGGCCAGGAAGAAATAATTCCTATAGAATTCATTGTACCAATTATATGCATTGCCGCATTGGTAGAGCTTACTAATTCAAGTGCAGTAGAAAGAAGACTGTTAGAGATAGTAGAGTTGGAAGAAAACCAGTTTGTCATAGGATTCCATAAACAAGTTCATAAAGTGTGTGAGAAAGCATGACATGACAGACACATTAAACAAATGAAGTTCCATACAGGAGAATTAGATTTTCTTTATGAAAAAAGTTTTTGCAGCATCCTCGAGAGCTCTAGATTGTAATGTCCTCAACCGTTACGACTACAAGAGAAGCAACAGTGAATTTTTTTTTTTTTTTTTTAGGGAAGAAAGCGACGATGAAAACAATTTAACCATCTACTGATGATAAACGCAAGCACGCAGTCTAGGAAACAAGCAACTATGGCTCCACTCACTAGCACAGGGGAAACTAGGCAAACATGCGTAGGACAACAAGGCGGAACGAATACCCACTTGACACAAACAAGAAACACCTAGAAGTTGAGAGACAACATCGCCATCCCAACACAATGACCTTGAAAACCAATGACTAGAACCTCAAGGCGCACAAACCAAAGGTATGAAGGCGTAACAACCTAAGCGCTAACAACAGCTCACATCGCCAAACAACAACCACATGGAAGGCACAGACCTCGGCCAAGTCATCCTTAAGCTCTATACCTGATCTAGGTGGATATCTATGGCCACCCACCTTTTCCAACTAGCTTAAAACAGTTTTCTAGCAATTTTGGCAATTTACTATTTTTAGCAGGTTTTAACTTCCAGGGCCATTTTGAGGGCCTAAATGAAGGTTTTTTGAGATCGAGGTTCTCAATGATAGCCAAAGGCATGATTGATCCCCCAAAATGAATCTCATTGATGATACCTTTCGAACGAACTATTATACGCCTAAAACGAAGATCGTATGAAAAAGTTACGACCCTGGGAAGTTGATGTACTAACTTACCCAAACGGGGCCCACATGAATTTTCACGCTTCATCTCCTAGGGTTAGGTTTTTGGATGTCTAGGATGTTTGAAATTCTTGTTTATTGTAAAAAGGCCTTCAGAGCCTCATTGTAATGATCTTGCGAATGCAAGTAGCTGTCACATCTCTTCTCAGAGATAAGCTCCCACCATTCTAGTGAGTCTTTCACTCTGTATTTTTACAGTCTTTATACTTTTCTTTGATTAATAGAAATTGTGTATCACTATATATCTGTGTTTATGGTTTCATCTCTGATACAATTATGTTATATTATTGAATATCTGTAATATCTCTGTGCATTTTTTTATTATATCTCCACTCTCATTTCGTGCCGAAAATAATCCGTATCAATACCTTAGGGTGCGCAATGATCCCCTCATCGGGAATAATTTCATCCCCAGGTGATAGACATGTTAATAACCTTGGTACAACACATTCTATCTCGACCAAAGACTCTAGATAAATCCAACGTGCTAGGGGCCAAGTACCGATAAGAAAACCACGCCCAACCCCAATCAACAGGTTGACGAGACGCTAGTGGACGACAACAAGGGAAGACACAAGCCCAAACATGACTTCAACATTTAATGGCAAATTGTGGTCTTTAAAGCAACAACATAGTCATCTTTAATGGCAATTTTTTGTAATTAATAGGAGCTATTTTCTTCGCTGCACTCAATTAATTTTGTGGTAATTATTGGAGCAGTTATAATGTTGTAATTTCAGTGATGAAAATGTTGTGAGTTCAGTGATCAAACATTGTAGACTCAGTGATAAAATGCTGAATTCAGTGATAAAAACAAACGTTGTAGACTCTGTGATGAAAACACTATAATTCCAATGATAAATACACAGTAGTTTCAGTGGCAATCAAGCTTTAATTAGTGATAAAGATGCCTTGAATTGAGTGATAAAAACAAGCCGATGTAGGTTGAGAAACGCTCGTAAATTCAGTCATTTTCACAGAGAATTTAAAAACAGAGGAGGTAATTCATGGGAAGAAATGGTATCCGTTTTCTCAGTGGAGAAGGCATGGTCACTTGTTGGGATTAAAGCCAATTTGAAGAGGTTAATAAGCTTCGGATGGTGGCCTTAATCAAATAGAAAAATTGCGAGGAGATGGGCAACAATTGATGCCCCCCCCAAAAAAAATCATTTGCACTACAGTGAAGAATTCACAGTGGAAAAGGTGTCAAAGCAAGGTCATGGTTACAATCACAGACTATAAATTCCCTAAGTTTAAACATTCCAGAAGTTATCGAGGTTAACCATTCAAATAATTTAATTTGTTTAGTTACATCCTTATAAAACTGTCATCTAAGACCAGAAGTAAAGTTCATTTTAATCAATTATACAGTGGATGTCAAAACGAAAAGCATGTAGTGGTTTAGTTCCTGGCAATCTAAACAAGCTGACCAGAATTAAAAAGAAATTAGTTGGGCAAACATTTTCCCACAATTCAATGAAAGGAAGCTGAGGAGGTGGCAATCGCTAGACAAACAAACGAATAGCAGTCTTAATCAAGCGACGAATGCAATCTTAACTAGAGGTGAAAAATAATGTAGTCTCAATCGTCTTCAAAGTAGAGTGCAGAGATAAATAAACCAATGAATCTCCGACAAGAAACAAACGTAGAGTAAAAAAAAACTTCGCCATCAATCAATAAATTGCAGGGTTAATTAATCGGATTAAGGTGCAAGACAACAAACTACCTGGAACAACCAACAGGGCTAGACGATTGGGTAGAAACATTTGTCTCTCATCATCCACACACATAAAAGTAGGGCGTTGAGATCCATAGGTCTATTAACACTGATGTGATGACTGTAGATAAAGCTCCTGGTTGACTTCTCAGGCGTGGACTAATGAGTTAGGGATGAAGGAAAAAATAAAATGCAATCATCACAAGCAATAAGCAATAGGACAATCAAGATAGGCAGGGATCGAAGGCCATGGGAAGTAATCAACATCGAGCCAAGGCTATAGGGGAAATTTCAGTCATCAACGTGCATGACTAAAAGCATAAATCATACTAACAATCTACTATGCATAAATAAAGGAAGTGTATCGTTGCGCAATCGCCCGCTTTGAGTTGATGTCCCGTGCGCTTCATGCAACTCTCATTTGTCGATCGATGATAGTTCACCGATACCTCCCAACCAACGCTAGGGGTACTCTTCTTCCCCCTTAGACCCTAGAGCCACAAAGGGGCCACACACAATAACCAGAGAATTAGCTAGCTCCCAACTCGCCTCGCAAGGCCAAGTTACCACTCCTCATCGAGGTGGTTATTCTAACTGCCACAAGCTAAGTCAATCAAGTATAAATTTTTGCAGTGTAACATTACCCAAATAGAAGAGATCCATCACCCTTCTCCTCCCTCCATTATATAGAGTTTCAAAGTCCCTTAATTTCCCCAAATCCCATTTAATTTAATGTTTAATAATTTAAATCATAAAAATCCTCCCTGTACATGTGTTACCCATCCCCTTCAGTCCTCCATAAACTAATTTCACTAATTAATTAATTACCCCTATTTCCCCCACTCACCTAAAGGCACTCCTAGAATTGCTCCTAAGTGTTCCCATATCCCCTTACAAGTTTTAATGACTTTCCCCCTTACTAATTTACTAGTTGAGTTTAAATTAGAAAGTTCTTAAATGCTAGATACCTTACTAAGTTAGACTATCTGCTTTTTCCTTGTCTTTCCCCTTTAATTTTATGTTTCCTGCTTTTTCTTAGTTTGCTAATTATTTTAGATTTTCCTCTTTCCCTTTTTTATTTAAATTCAAAAAGGCATGTGCAAAAACTTACCCTTTTTCCCTTTTTCTTTTTAATGAATAAATTTTTAATTAGCATAATATAGTAAAACAATTATTTCCCCTTTTTAAATTTTATCCCCAAAGTTTTTTATAAATCAATTTAATTGATTACCCCCTTCTTTTCACAAGATTAATGAATATTATCGTTATTAATTATATATATATATATATATATATATATATATATATATATATATATATATATTGAATAAATAGATAAATTTTTTATCACAAGTATAATTTAGTCCTAGACATGATTTTCCTAGGCTGGTTGACATTTTATTAGAGGAAAAGTTTTAAATCTTCCTTAACACATTATTCATCCTAAAGCCATCTAGGTTTATCCAATTATTAAATGACCACATGACATTCCCTTTAGGATACACTAGGTTCTCCAAGGGTGCAACTCACCTCTTTCTATTTCTCTTGTGCGACGTGTCCTTTAGGACAAACTACGTGCTCCAAGGGTGCCACTCACCTGTTTCCATTTTTCTTGCACGATGTACTCTTCAGGATGCACCATGTGCTCCAAGGGTGCCACTCACCTCTTGAATGACTTGGTAGGCATAAAAAACCCTTGGAGTCAATACTCTGCCAAGTGATCTTGTGGGAGACTAATGGCCTCTAAGGAATAAGGCCCCCACCTTATTGCATGCCCCTTAGAATCATCGTGGGTGACTGTCGTTGCCGACCCTCATGACATCGTGGGTATTCTTGAACTAGATAATCGTTAACCTACAGCTCGAGCCATGATGGGAGTGCTAGTAGGCTATGGCAGGGATGCTATCCACACCTCTCCTTCAACATCTATGGTAGTCGTGCGTGACCCCTTTACTCCACATGTGAGTTTGGTTGGCAATCTATCGTCAGCCTGCATCATCAATGAATCATGTCAGAAATATATCCATATCATATCATCTAATCCGATGCACTAATATCACATATAAAATAATCAAACCCCAATGGTTCACACCTCAACTCGATCTAGAGTCTAAGGGGTTCCATTGATGCCTATGCATCTGTGAGGTCCAAAATCTTGCACACTCTAGAAACTAGAGTTAGTAGAACTTGTCTATGTCAATGCAGCATAATAACATGTCATCAATTCACAACACCTTGTAATCATAATCAAATTCCCAAAAGCATAATAATCCAGATCACTTGCGAGCAAGTGTCCTCAAAGAATAAGTTTGTTCAGTGCGCGGAAGAGCAGGATGTTACATACAACCCCTCTTGGTCTAAACTTCAGCCCAAAGTTTCACAGTGTATAAGTGTCGATGCAATGTGTATCACAGTATCATAAGTATATCTATCAAACAAAAATGGAAACTATTGGCGCATATCATATGCATCCTCCTAGGTTGTCGAGTATGGACTATAGTTGTCCCACTAGACCTTGACCTTCTCTACAGTTCGACGTTGTAGTTGTCGAATGCAATGATTCAATATGCGGATCGACTTAGTCATGAGCCCCCCCTCATCTGATACCTGCAAGGAACTGATGTAAATATAATGTGTAGGACAACTAATATAATGTCTCAAAACAGATACATGAATAACATCGTGCATACGCCTCAAGGAATCAGGCAAGGCTAGTTGATAGGCCATGGGCCCCTTTCTTTCCACAATCTTGAAAGGTCCTACGAACCTAGAAGAGAGTTTAGCTCCCTTTCCAAACTTGATCGAAATCTTATGCGGTTTTACCTGCAAGAAGACTCGATCTCCAACCTCATAACTATGATCGACACGATGCGCATCGACATAACTCTTCTGTCGATCCTGTTCTTCTTTAATCCTTTGTATCATTGTTTTTATTTTCTCTTCCATTTATTAGATCACTTATGGTCCCACCATGACCCTATCCTCAAGTCGATCCCAATTCAAAGGCGTTTGACATGGTCTCCCTTAAAGAAACGTGAAAGACGCCATATTAATGGTGCTTTGGTAACTGTTGTTATAAGCGAATTCCACTAGTGGAAAAAATCCTTCCCAACACTTTTGTTGGTCTATCACCTACATGCACAACATGTACTCCAAGGTCTGGTTTGTTCATTCGTCTTGCCCATCAGTCTCTGGGTGATACACAGAACTGAAGTTAATTTGGGTTCCCAAGGCCTCTTGGAAACTCGTCCAAAATTGTCCAGTAAACACCGATCCTCGATCAGATATAATCCTCTTAGGAACACCATGCAGCCTCACAATCTCACTGATGAAAACTCTAGCTATGTCAGGTTGTTGATACGTCGTACACATAGGAATAAAGTTAGCACTCTTCATCAAAGTGTCTACTATGATGAAAATCGAGTCATGTCTCCTTGTCGTTAGTGGCAATCCAAAAATAAAATCCATCAAAATAACCTCCCATTTTGATTCCAGAATAGCATGTTGTTGTAGTAATCCTGCTGGATGTCTGTGTTCATCCTTTACCTACTGACATTCTAGGAATCTAGCCACATAGTTTACTATGTCTTCCTTCATTCCCTTCCAGAAGAATAAGGGTTTAAGGTTTTCCCTCATCTTTGTGACTCTCGGGTGAACCATGTATACTGCTCTATGAGCCTCACTTAGAATCAAGCTCCTCAATGCATCATTCAATGGTACGTAAATATGATTTTTAAACCTCAATAATCCATCATCGTCAAACGTAAATCCTTCAAATATTGTTACCATCATTATGTTTTGTCAGATAAAACCCTTGACCTCTTTGTACCAGTCATCGTCACGCTGTAAAGTTAGAATATTTTCACATAGATTCGTCTAAAGAGGCATCACTGAAAATATGCGTGGTCTCCAACTCAATGCATCTGCCACTTGGTTCACTGTTCCTTTTATGTAAGTAATCTCAAAGTCATACTCGCTAAGCAATTCCGACCAATGTCATTTTCATGTGTTTAGGTATCCTTGCGTAAAGATGTGTTGTAGTCCACAGTGGTCCATCTTTAGTTCAAATTTTCATCCAACAAGGTAGTGTGTCCAAACCTTCAAGGCCTATACAATGGCTAACAACTCCAAATCATGCATCGCATAGTTTTCCTCATGCATTCTTAGTTTCCTCGATATGTAAGTGATCACTCGACCGTCTTGCATCAGGACTTTGCCTAAGCCTTCCTTGGATGCGTTAGTTCATACCAAGAAGTCCGCGTCCATGTTAGGGACCATTAGTATCAGTGTTGTTGTCAATAACTCCTTGAGCCTCCGAAACGTTTCCGCACATTTCTCTGTCCAAACAAAATTCTTGTTCTTCTTCTGCAATTCCATGATCGGATTTGCTATCTTCGAACATCCCTTGACAAACCATCAATACTATCCTACTAATCCCATGAAGCTATGCACTTCTAGGACATTCGTCGGTGCAGGCCATTCCATAATAGCCTTGACCTTTGATGGATCCATGGTGATACCTTCGTCGAAGATGATGTGCCCTAAGTAACGAATCCTCGATTGATAGAACGAGCATTTGGACAAGTTCCCAAACAATTTATTCTCTCGTAGACACTATAGTACAAACACAAGTGCTCATCATGATCCTCCATAGTTCGAGAGTAAATCAAAATATCATCAATGAATACTTAGATGAACTTGTCCAAGTACTCGTAGAACACCCTATTCATCAAAATCATAAAAACCCCTGGGGCGTTTGTCAATCCAAACGATAAAACAATAAACTTGTAATGTCCAAACCTCATCTTAAAGACAGTCTTAGGGACATCCTCCTCCTTGATCCGTAATTGGTGATACCCTGATTGCAAATTGATCTTTGAGAACATCGTCACACCCTTCATTTGATCAAAGAGATCATCTATCCTCGACAACTAATACTGATTCTTGATCATTTCCTTTTTGAACTGATAGTAATCAATGCAGAGACTCCACAAACATCCTTCTTTTGTATAAAAATAATAGGTGCACCCCACGGTGAAACACTTAGATGTATGAGTCCTAGGTCCAACAATTCCTTCAGTTGCATTCTCAACTCCTGTAACTTCGGGGTCGACATCCGATAAGGAATTCTTGCTATTGGTTCAGTCCCCAGTTTTAGGTCTATAGTAATTTCCAATTCCCTCTCTAGTGGCATCCCAGGTAACTCCTCTAGGAATATGTCTGTAAACTCTCTCACCACAGGAAGGTGTTATAGACCTTCCGCTACTCCCTTATCATTTAACGCAAGGATCACATAAATCTTACATCCCTTGCGCATGCTCTTCCGTAGCTGCAAGGAAGAGATGAACATCAAGGACACTCCCTGGTTCCATCCTACAATCATGGGTCTCTATCCCTCGTCATCAACCAAGCTCAACCATTTCATCTTACAGTTGAATATCACCTCATGCAATTCCAACCAGTCCATACCGATCACGACATCATAAGATTCTAAGATCATGATGTACAGATCGACCCTAATGTAAAACTCTCGTAGGTTAGGGGTACAACCCGTAACCTTTCCTCCAAACTTTTGTTTAGCTCCCTAAGCCATCTCTAGGAAGGTAAACTCATCCTGTTTGACTGCCTTTACGTTAATCCTTTTTAGCACTGCACTAGAAATGAAACTCTTGGTAGCACTAGGATCTATTAAAATACTAAGTGTCTAGTAAGTGATGGTGCCTGACGTCTCGATCACAGTCGATTGGTGTTCTTCATGGTGGTTATTCACTACTACATGAATCCAATGGGCCTTGCCCATATCTCCCACGGTAGTGGGTTCAGCTGATCCAGATGTTCTAGTCCTCTCCACAGGGAAGTCATGCTAGTAGTGTGGCTCCTCACACATCCAACACCCCTTCTTCGGTCCAGTACTCCTGGTACCCAAAGTAGAAGATGATGGCTCACTGGCCTAGAATCCTTCTTTTTTCTACTCAACAGGCCTAAATTGTTTCTATTGCAATTGACGTTGTTGCTGATGTTGTGGTCCCCGATAAGGTGTCCACTGTTGAGACGTCAGTCACCGAGGTGTAGTGAAAGTGGATCCCCTCTAAAAGCCACGATATCCTGGCATATGTCTGGCTGGTTTCTAATGATGTTGTGCACCATATGACACCTACCCTGTTGGTCTCGCTAGAGTCCTACTCTAACCCCCAGTGATAAGCTCCTCCTCTGCTATGAGGGCCTTCTAGACAACATGATGCAAGGTTTGAGGCATCAGAATCCTAACCCTTGCACGTATGATTCCATTAAGGCTGAACATGAACCTATTGACCTTAAGTTTCTTAGTGTTAAGATGAAAAGCATACCAGAGCAGCTCCCTAAAATGGGCCTCGTACTCGAGCACTGTACGACCACCCTGTCATAAGGAGTTGAACTCATTGAGCTAACACTCAATGAATTCCTCTGATAGGTACCTCTCTCATAACCATTCCTCGAATAATTCCCATGACATGTCTTCGACGACCATGTCCAGTTTTGGCAGGAGCATCTTCCACCATAGAAGAGCGCTCTCCTTCAGTGTAAATACCATCATGCGGACCTGGATTTTGGAGGTATAGTCGAGAAGTGCAAAGAACATTGCCATATTCTCCAACCATGCTTTGGTGGCTATTTTGTCCAGGGCACCAAATAAATCGAGAAATTTGACCTTCTTGATTTCACGGTGAATGCCATTAGTACCTACCGAAGCATGTAGTGGACCCTCAGGGGGTGACGATGCCCTGGCCTTATCTCTATCCAAACGGTTGATCAGTTCCTCATACCTCTGCTGAAAATACCTCATAAACCCAACCACGCCACCCACCACTATCTACTCTGGCCCAACTACTTGTTTGTCTCCCCAGGGTTTGGACCCCTCAGGCATGGATGCTGCTGGAGGCATCACGCCTCCTCCCCTAGCACCCCATAGTCTGCCTCGGTGGCGTCCTCTAACCATGATTACCTGCATGGATAAAATTCTACTCAATTAGCAACATTATAATTAAATCATAACAACGTTAGTCGTAGTGATCCCAAGTCGCAGGTTCAACCCCGCTCTAATACCACATGTAACATCCTCAACCGTTACGACTACAAGTGAAGCAACAGTGAAAATTGTTATTTTTTTTAGGGAAGAAAGAAACAATGACAACAATTTAACCATCCACTAACGATAAACGCAAGAACGCATTCCAGGCAACAAGAAACTATGGATCCACTCATTGGCACATGGGAAACTGGGCAAACATGTGTAGGAAAACAAGGAGGAACGAATACCCACCCAATGCAAACAAGACATGCCTACAAGATGAGAGACAAGATCCCCATCTCGACGCAACGACCTTGACAACCAATGACTAGAACCTCAAGGTGCTAGAACCAAAGGTATGAAGGTGTAACAACCTAAGTGCTAACAACAATTCACATCAGCCAACAACAACCACATGGAAGGCACATACCTCGGCCAAGTCATCCTTTGCCTCTATACCTTAGGGCGTGCAATGATCCCCTCATCGAGAATCATGTCGTCCCCAGGTGATAAACATGTCAATAACCTTGGTATAACACATTCTATCTGGACGAAGGACTCTAGATAAATCTGATGCGCTAGGGGCCGAGTACCGATAAGAAAACCACACCCAACCCCAATCAACAAGTCGACGATATGCTAGTGGATGACAACAAGGGAAGACATAGGCCCTAACATGACTTTGTCAATAACCCAACCCTGTTGTCAAATCTAAACTGGTCAATATTTACCATCTAAAAAAGCATTAAATACATATCTAAATTAACCAGTCTAAATAAAACTAGTCAGTGATTTACAACCTATCTTAACAGGAAATACAACTTTAAATTAGAGAGTCCAATTTGTTGAATTAAAAATAACTATATATCGAATTAACTTAATCTCGTATCCAAATTAGGAAGTCTAGATGACTACTAGTCAATAATGTGCAAGGCTAAATAAACCTCAAGTGCAATCTAATTTGCAAGTCTAAATGTCAATTTAGACAACAATTACAATTAAATCTATCATTAATACAATCTAACTCAACAATTAACAATTGAATATCACATTAACGACAAGACCAACTGTACATTACAATCTATAAATTCCAAATAATTCAATGAGATTTATTGCCATATGCATTCGATGAGATTTCAAGCCCAATTTGTCTAAAGAGATTTAATTGCTATATGCCTGATCAAATTTAATGTCATTCAAAGCCATTTAGTGCACTTAGAGCTATTGTTAGACTATATCCTACAACCATAATTATCATTTCTAGTTATAATAGAGGGAAGTTGTCGAGAACCATAATGATAATTAGTATTTTGCTGTCAGGAAAAAGAAAATAAAACTCGGGGGTAAGGACACTGAAGCAAAAAGTTAGTTGTCTAAAATTGTTGTCATTTCCAGGTTAAAAGACGCAGTCAACATTTCAGGCAAACTCATGGTCAATCTAGCAGCAAAACATAGCCAAAATTTAAGGCAAACTCGTTGTCATTCCCGCAGTGAAACACAACCAACATTTAAGGCAAACTCATGGTCATTCTAGCAGCAAAACGCAGTCAACATTTAATGGCAAATTGTGGTCTTTAAACAACAACACGGTCATCTTTAATGGCAATTCGTGGTAATTAATAGGAGTTATTTTATTTGCTGCACTAAGCTAATTTTGTGGTAATTACTGGAGAAGTTATAATGTTGTAATTTCAGTGATTAAAACATTGTGAGTTCAGTGATCAAACGATGTAGACTCGGTGATAAAACGTTGAATTCAGTGATAAAAAAAACTTGTTGTAAGCCCAGTGATGAAAACGCTATAATTCCAATGATAAATACACAGTAGTTTCAGTGGAAAACCGGTTGTAATCAGTGATAAAGATGCCTTGAATTCAGTGATAAAAACACACCGATGTAGGCTAAAAAATGTTGGTAAATTCAGTCAATTTCATAGAGAATTTAAAAACAAAGGAGGTAATTCGAGGGAAGAAATGGTCACAATTTTCTCAGTGGAGAAGGCATGGTCACTTGTTGGGACTAAATTTTATTTGAAGAGGTTAATAAGATTCATATGGTGGCCTTAATCAAGAAGAAAAATTTCCAGGAGACGGGCAACGATTGATGCCGAAAAAGAAAAAAAAACGCTGGCACTACAGTGAAGAATTCCCAGTGGTAAAGGTGTCACAGCAAGGTCATGGTTACAATCACAGACTATAAATTCACTGAGATATAAATTCGTTGAGTTTAAACATTCTAGAAATTACTGAGGATAACCATTCAAATAATTTAAATCATTGAGTTACATCCTTATAAAAATGCCATCTAAGACCAGAAGTAAAGTTCATTTTAATCAATTATACATTGGCTGTCAAAACAAAAAGCATGCAGTGGTCGAGTGCCTAGCAATCTAAACAAGCTGACCATAATTAAAAAGAAATTAGCTCGGCAAAATTTGTCCCACAATTCAATGCAAGGAAACCGAGGAGGTGGCAATTTCTAGGAAAACAAATCAATAGCAGTCTTAATCAAGTGACGAATGCAATCTTAACTAGAGGTGAAAAAAAATGCAGTCTCAATCATCTTTAGAGTAGAGTGCAGAGATAAATAAACCAGTGAATCTGTGACCAGATACAAACGCAGAGTGAAAAAAAACTTCGCCATCAATAAATAAATTGCAGGGTTAGTTAATCAGATCAAGGTGCAAGACAACATACTACCTGGAATAACCAACAGGGCTAGACGAATGGGCAGAAACATTTATCTCTCATCATCCACGCATAGAAAAGAAGGGCATTGATATCCATAGGTCTATTAACACCAAAGTGACAACCGTAGATCAAGCTCCTTGCTGACTTCTCATGCGTGGACTGGTGAGTGAGGGATGAAGGAAAAAATAAAATGCAATCATCACAAGAAATAAACCATAGGACGGTCAAGATAGCTAGAGTCAACATCGAGACAAGGCTATGGGGGAAATTTCAGTCATCAAATAAATGCAAAGACAATCATTTTCCTTACACAATTAAACGTATAAGACTAAAATAATAAATCATACTAATAATCTACCATGCAGAAATAAAAGAAGTGTATCGTTTCCCAATTGTCTTCTCTGAGTTGATGTCCCACATGCTTCGTGAAACTCCCTCTTTTCAACTGATGAGACTTCATCGGTACTTCCTAGCCAACTCTAGGGGTACTCTTCTTCCACCTTAGACCCCCAAGCCGCAAAGGGGCCATGCACACTAACCATAGAATCAACTAGCTCCCAGCTCGCCTTGCAAGGCCGAGCTACCACTCATCACCGAGCTAGGTATCCCAACTCCCACAAGCTAAGTTAGTCAAGTATAAATTTCTGCAGTGCAACGCTACATAAACAGAAAATATCCATCATCCTTATCCTCCCTCCATTATATAGAGTTTCAAAGTCCCTTACTTTCCCAAAATCTGATTTAATTTAATGTTTAATAATTTAAATCAAAAAATCCCTCCCCATACATGTGTCATCCATCCCCTTCATTCCTCCATAAACTAATTGCATTCATTAATTAATTACCCCTATTTCCCTCACTCACCTAAAGGCACTCCTATAATCGCTCCTAGGTGTCCCCATATCCCCTTACAAGTTTTAATGACTTTCCCGTTTATTAATTACTAGTTGAGTTTAAATTAGAAAGTTCTTAAATGCTAGATACTTTACAAAGTTAGACTATCTATTTTTTCCTTGTGGTTCACCTTTATTTTTATGTTTTCCATTTTTTCCTAGTTTCCTAATTATTTTAGATTTCCCTCTTTCCCTTTTTCATTTAAACACAAAAATCCATGTGCAGAAACTTACCCTTTTTCCCTTTTTTCTTTTTAATGAATACATTTTTAATTAGCATAATATAGTAAAATAATTATTTCCCCTTTTTAAATTTTATCCCAAAAGATTTTTGTAAATCAATTTAATTGCTTACCCCTTCTTCTGACAAGATTAATGAAGATTATCATTATTATTTATTATATATATATATATATATATATATATATATATATATATATATTAAATAAATAGATAATTTTTTTATCACAAGTATAATTTAGACCTAGACTTTATTTTTTTAGGTTGGGCGACATTTTATTAGGGGAAAATTTTTAAATCTTCCTTAACATGTTATTCATCCTAAAGCCATCTAGGTTTACCCAATTATTAAATAATGATGCGACGTGCCCTTCAAGATGCACCAGGTGCTCTAAGGGTGCCACTCCTCTCTTTCTGTTTCTCTTGCACGACGTGCCCTTCAGGATGCACTACGTGCTCCAAGGGTGCCACTCACCTCTTTCCATTTTTCTTGCATGACGTGCCCTTTAGGATGCACCACGTGATCCAAGGGTGTCACTCACCTCTTGACTGACTTGGTAAATATAAAAAACACCCGGAGTCAATACTCTGCCAGGTGATCTTTTGGGAGACTAAAGGACTCTAAGGAATAAGGCCCCTACCTTATTGCGTTCCCCTTCAAATCATCATGAGCGTCTGTCGCAATCAGCCGTCACGACATCGTGGGTCTTCTTGAACTAGGTAATCATTAAACTATAGTTTGAGCCACGATAGGAGTGCTAGTAGGTTGTGACAGGGATGTTGTCCAAACCTCTCCCTCAACATCTCTGGTAGTCGTGCATGACCCCTTTACTCCAGATGTGAGTCTGGTTGGCAAGATATCATCAGCTTGCATCATCAATGAATCATTTCAGAAATATATACATATCATAGCATCTAATCAGATTCACTAATATCACATATAAAACAACCAAATCCAAATGGTTCACTCCTCGACTTGATCAAGAGTCAAAGGGGTTCCATCAATGCCTCTGCATCCTCGAGGTCCAAAATCCTGAACACTTAGGAAACTCGAGTCAATAGCACTTGTCTATGTCAATGCAGCATAATAATGTGTCATCAATTCACAATGCCTCATAATCATAATCAAATGCCCAAAAGTATAATAATCTGGATCACTTGAGAGCAAGTGTACTCAAAGAGTAAGTTTGTTAAGTGCATGCAAGAGCGGGATGTCACACAGATGAATTTGATGGGCCCATACATGATAAGGTTTGTGACAGAGGTGGGTTTTGTTCAGTTGGAGAAATAGAATGGGGAAATTTTGGAAGGACCGGTAAATAGCAGTCCGTTGAAACTGTATAGGGACAATCATGCTTCCACGCACTAGTATGAGTGCACAATATGTGTACCATAGGATGTTTTTTATAGTGTATCATATAAAAAGGAAAATTGAAGAAGAAAATCAATAAAAGAGTTTGAGGAAAGAGACCAAAGGTTGAAGTTATGCATAAGGTATTGTTCAAATAGGAAGAAAGTGTGCACAGGAAGAACGATTTAATTACGAAAAATATTTGCATAGAGGGAGAGGAAATATTTAAATAACAAACATGACAAGACAAGCATTAAAGAGAAACATGATGGCGAGGTAGTGAAAACGCATAATCATCAATGAAAAACAACAAGAATATTTCATCAGGATGGAAAATCTAGTGTATGATCCGTCGAACGATATGAAGTTAATAAAATTTTAGGGAAATAATTGAATACAAATGCAAGTGGATTATTCTACTAATTTGGGCACAAAGAAGAATGGAATCAATTGATGACATGTTATAAAATAAGACAAGGGTCGACAGGAAAATGTTATTGTTGTTCACGCATTTATAGAGACATAATGAGTTGAGGGAGTTTAACATAGCCGAGCAAGTAAGTTGTAGACATGAATTAGTTGTCGAGCACTATGGCACCACCAAATACAAGAGAATATTCATCATAGCCTAAGAAACAATGCAATAAGCAAGCAACAATGAAAGTACATGAAAAAGTCCCAAGGGCAAAAGAAACAAATCCAAGTTTGGAAAACTTCCCCAGAAAAATATTATAGCAAGGTCATAAACGATACATAAGAAGACACATGAACCAAAGAAGGAGAAAGAATAAGAACAATAACATGAAGAGTAAGGGAAGAGAACTTTTTGCATAGTAAGAACCTAACTATTGCAATATTTATGATACTTGGGAAAAAAGAAAACCATCTACCCAGATTGAAAGAGAAAGTTAAAAAGGAGTTTCACACTTATTTGAATTGATTCTTGTTCAAGAAGGACTTCTTAAGTTAGCATTTACTATAGATACAATAGAGTTAATTTTTCAGCAGGAAACACACATAAAGTAAACAATTTAGACTATAAGAGAAACATTCCAAATTTCCATTGCGACATGGAAGAAGGCTGCAAGTGGATCGGGATGAACAATAGGTGAGTGCTGGGGTCTATTGGAGCAGGAAATTTTGGGATTAGTTTTGGGAATCACACGGGAGAAAACTGCACGATAATTCATCTAAGGGGTAGCACATGTGGAAGAGAGGAAGACACTTAGAACATTTTCAAAAGTAACATGCACGAAAGGAGGAATTTAGTTATAAGTAGTTAGACTTTTTGGTCCATTTTGTAATGGGGTAATCCCTAATGTAAATGTATAAATATGTATGGGATTTGGGTAGAAAGTAATTTTTAAAGGGAGTTCGAGTTCAAGATGTAGCTAGAGTTGGAGAGTATGTTATTAATGATAGAGTTCTGAGCTAAGTGTGCATTGTATGTGTTAACGAAAAGGGAATATTGGGTAGAAATGGATTTTCATTTATGAGCGCAACGAACACCTTTTGTAAGAAATGATGTTGAATAATAATATAAGAAGCCCTCCATTGTGGATGCAACCCATTTTCGGGTGAACCAAGTTAAATATGGTGTCTTTGTGTATGATGTAATGTGTTTGTTTATTGTTCCGGTTATTATGCATACTTAATGAATGCATGGTTAATATGAATACATTATTTGATGGTTTTGTGCACATAATAAATGATATAATGAATGAATTTTTAGTAAAGTGGTAAAAATAAATGTCTCACATCCCTTCACGACTGCGAAAACCTCATTCATGCAGTCCCCATAGATACCTTGGGTGAGACTTCACCTACTTGTGGGTGATTTCGAAAGAGTCGACATCTTTATGGTTTTGTTGGTGAATTAATGTCGAACCCCGAGAATTAATGTTGAACCTTTGGGAATTAATGTTGAACCCCGACATTGATCGTAAGTTTACCTCATGATATGTTATCAACCTTTGTTATGATCCTATATGCTGGTCAAACAAGAAGCAAGAAACCATTGCTATATCATTAGCAAAGTTAGAGTACAAGTGTGCATTGAACACTACTATTCAGGCTATATGGTTGCAACACTTGCTCATAGAGTTGGGTGTTAAGTTTCATCATCTAACAATTATTTTGTGTGATAAATAGAGTACACTCAAATTGTACAGAGATATAGTTCAAAGACAATGGACTAAGCCCATTGAGGTTCACATGCACTTCATCAGAGGATAGATCGATGATGGTTTGATAGGTTTTCAATATTTTCCTTTTTTAGAACATTTCATAGACATCTTCACGAAGAAATTCATTGAGCAAAATATTAGCACTTTGAGATATCCTCTTGGGATGAAGGAAAAAGCTACATAAAAACTAATCATGTCAGCATTTCCTTTGTTAGCATTCAATTTTGAGGAGGCAATTTCTTCCCAATGGGTTTTCCCTCTTTACCTCACTTTTGTTTTACTTACTTGTTTGCACATGAGTACCTAACATGGATAAAATTTCCATAAATAATACATCATTCCTATTCCTAGGTTATGGTTTAAGGGGGTTGTTGCAGTACATGCACAACATTCCAATTTTCAAGGGACATCTATGTCTATTTTTAGTCATCCCTAGAAATTATGAGGTTGCCTATTTTTAGCAATGTTATTTATAGCAGGTCTAACACATAGAATTGAATAGGAAACTCATGCACATTGGACGTGCATAACTTATCCCCTTAGGAAATGCACGTTTCCTTTATTATTAATGGAGTCAAACTTATGATTTACCACTTAGTGACTAGTGGTATTGACCCATTGTATCAACCCGTGTTATTGATCCATGGTATTGAATAGTTAAGAATTGATTAAATCTAATTATTGCATACACAAAGAACCCCAACCTTGTGCAGATTTGTTTTCTCCCCTGAGAGTCTATATATATTTAACTCATGTCAAGAATTAACATAAAAGTGAAATTCAAATTTTCTTTCAACAATATTGCCTTTTTTAGTGTTATTTCATTCTCTCTTCTCTCTTTTTCTTCCAATTATGCTGGTGTAGTTTTTTTCAAAACTAGATCTTTGCATGTTCTTAAAATACTACACCTCATCCAAAGTGTGTGGATTGATAAGAAAATTTAGAGTAACGTGTTCCACATATTCTGTCGAGGAATACATCTTCAAAATTCCTTCTACATAATATCATAAAAACAAAATCTCTAACTTTTCGAAGTATGGGGTCACATTACTAGTACTGTTTGTAGAAATATATGAATGTATCATAATAGAACTAAATTTAAGCATGGTAATGAAAAGAACAATGGTCATAAATAGTGTTATGCCTAATATAACACAATTTAAATTTTGTACTTTTTGTAGAAATATATGAATGTATCATAATAGAAGTAAATTTAAACATGGTAATGAAAAGAACAATGGTCATAAATAGTGTTATGCTTAATATAACACAATTTAAATTTATTTAATGTACTAATCACCATGTTGACATTACAATTACTTTCTTTTAATTCCTCAAACAATTGAGGATGCAAAATGGCCATAACATGCTTACAATTCTCATCAGATAAACTTATAGATAAGCAACACCACATAAAATGATTATGATATTGAATAGCACATCAATGTGTTATCCAAAATTATATCACTTTTTGTCTAACACTTTCTAGAATTCTTTCATTGTATGGCTTTCTACAAATAAGATCCCATTAAGAGCCTTCATATATTTCAATGTAACCCTAAATATAATATGTCATAGCAATGTTCTTATTTAAACATCACAGAGTAATTTTGTCATTATTGTCATCATTTGACTTCTTCGAGGTCTTAGTGCAGCAACAATAGTTGTAATTTTTGCATGAGTTGCTTCAATATTAGGTTTCATTGATTCCCCTAATGGATATAATTATTTGATACATTTTCTAGTACAATCTCATGTTCCATTGCATGTTTAGCATCTTCAAAACACAACAAATGTGTTACATGTCATATTTTTTGTGTTTCACCAAACCATGTAAGACTTGAGCTTGTGTAATAATTGATTTTTGCTAAAAAAAAAAAAAAAAACTCGAACGTGTTCTCTTGTTGTCTAATTGGGAATTCATTCCTTGAATTCCTCATTTCTACTTACATACAAATTTTCTAAAAAGTGTCCTTCAAACCACTACAATTTTTAATTATTCTTGAAGATGAAATGGGAATAGGTTCCTAAAGAGGTTGGCTCAATTACATTCATACATTTTCCAATTCATTTTGTATAGAATTTACATATAAAACATGTGTTAAAATATAAATAAAACCATGTAAATTACAAGACGAAATATGTATCAAACTAAGTATAATATCTGTATGGAAAACATAGTTAAAAATCACTAAAATTTCCCTCCATTGGACTCTATAAAAACTCTCCAATAACATGCATTAAAGGTTCACCAACAATATGTACACTCACCAATGATGTCTATGTTTTAATCATCTCACTTTTCTGATGGGTTTGGTTTCTCCTTCAATGAATCACTTAGATATTTTTTTGAGTTAGTTTCTTTATTCACCGCATTATCATGTTCTTTGCATTATGCTCATCTTTATCTCATTCTCTCATTATCATTCTTGCACACTTCATCTTCATTCTCTTTTTATCATTCTTTCACACTTCATCTTCATTCCATAATTTTACAATCATATTTCTTTGTACCTAGATATCCTCAATGAATATTAGAAACTCAACTTAGGTCTATAACTTGATTAATGTCAAACCATTGGTTTTAATTCATTCCTCAATCAAAAAATTTCCCTTAACCCAACAAGGCCTCAGTCTAGGTTTTAGATGACTCGATTGATCATTAAATCCTCTATCCAATGCAATCTCATTTCTGGTCTTAGTTTTATTAGTATATATATTTACTTATCTTTTTATAACATATGCATATAAATACCTTTTCCCATTGTGACGGTGCCGAGAGAAAATTAGATAATACAAAATTTGGGCAATCAAAAATTTAGAAAAATATTTGTAATACCCTTGGATATTTTTCTTAGGTGCAAGAGAAAAAATATTGTAGAACATAAGTGTATATAAAATGTGATTCTTATGTTAAATAATTAGATTAAAAAAATAATAGAATTAGAATTTCCACATATGCTTTTTTTTTTTTTCTAGGGGGTGGTTATGATATTTTGTAAAGATTCAAATATTATATTTAAGTACACTATTCTGGGGTTAAAAAAATCCAACATTATTATATAGGAAAATATTCAATTAAAAATATACAATTTACTATCCAAACTTGTAATTTGGAAAAATAATAAACATATTTTATATAAAAATAAATGAATTTCTAAAAATAAAATATGACATTATAATATGTGTAAAACATTAAAATTGGATTCTCACATTTGAATAAAGAGAAAAACAAACCTTTATGGATTCACCCCAATAAAAAAAAGTTATTTCTTCTACTAATGTGAATGTTAATCCCATACTTGGAAGTCCAACCATGTACTTTTGCAATTACAAAATATAAATACATTATCATACAATTACTCTAGTTTTATAATTTCTTTCACTTTTGTAAAAGTATAAACTATTGTATAGATGTCCACCTTAACTAATTTGACATTCTTTAAATCTTTTTCCTGGCTAAGGAAACCAATGTTAAGGGAAACAAATGCTAAGAGGTCAAACACTTTCCTTCAAATACACAAGGTTCTATACCAAACTTAAATTGTTTACATGGATCTATTTATTTGTTTACATGGATCTATTTATCCTAACCACAAACTCACAACTTAAAAAATTCTTAATCTCTTTTAAAAAAATAATATAGAAACCTTAGTAAATCTTACAAATATATCAAATGAAAATTATGAATATTTAGTCATATATAAATTTCTAATATTTTGTATTATCTTTTAGAAGATTTTTTCTATTTTGTTATAAAACAATTTTATTATATAAAAATGAGGTGAATTGTTTAAAAAAAAATTGGAATTTGATTAGAAAAAAATAAAATAAAAAGGAAAACTTGAGAAATAGTAAAATGCTATGATTATTGTTTCCATTAATTCCATTGTTCCAACAACCACCATCAATCCATCTTCATACAAACAACTATAAATATAGAGTTTAGATGAATTTTCATTTATATATATATATATATATATATATATATATATATATATATATATATATAATTAATATTTAATAGAGTTTTTTCCTAATTTATAAATAAAATATTACACATGTGATCCATATTAAATATTTTTCATTTTTATTTTAAACCAATTTATACCAAAAACATGTCACATATCTTACACATCTCTCCTACAGTGCTCCAGAATGCAGTTCTCTGTTCTAAATACAAGTCATGTCACAGATCTTACACAACTTTCATACTGTGCTCCAGAGTCCAGTTCTCTGTTCTAGATACAAATTATCTCCACATTAATAAATAATTTGATAATAATAACGAGAGCCTCGTTTTATATCTTAGTTAATTTATACCAAGACATGTCACAGATCTTACACATCTCTCATACAGTGCTCCAACTGCAGTTCTCTGCTCTAAATACAAGTGATGTCACAGATCTTACACATCTCTCATACTGTGCTCCAGAGTCCAGTTCTCTGTTCTAAATATACATTATCTCCACATTAATAAATAGTTTCATAATAATAACGAGAACCTCGTTTTATATCTTAGTTAAAGTTTAGAAAGGTCTTGTCACCTATGGTTACCCTGAAATCCACATTAGGAAATAATTTGATAATAATAAGGAGAGCCTCGTTTTATATCTTAGTTGAAGTTTAGAAAGGTCTTGTCACCTATAGTTACCCTGAAATATAACTCAGATGAGCTTAGTAAATATATCATTAGCTTATTGTACTAGGTTGAATTGTAAAGTAACGTTTTGGAAGAACCATTATAGAGTTCCATCTAGGTTCGAAACTAGACTTATTTACTTAAAAGTGGTATCTATTTAAAGTGTACTGTGAAAGTCTGTACCGAGTCTAAATTTATAGGAGCTGTCTTTGGCAATCGATCCCGGACCTACTATGTTACAATAAATGGATATACCGATCCATCTACGTTACAATAAATGGATATACCGATCCATGTAGGTTTGAAACTAGTTTTGTTACATAAAAGGGAGTAGGCTCTCTTCCCAGTTCGTTTTTCATGGAAAAAAAACCAGTTATCTTTTCAAAGAAAAAAAAAGGACCTGAATCCAGTCAAATTTTTATGTAGGTTTGAAACTAGTTTTATTTACTTAAAAGGGAGTAGGTTAATTCGGAGCAATTTTCTCTTCCCAGTTCGCTTTTCATGGAAAAAAAACCAGTTTCCTTTTCAAAGAAAAAAAAATGGACTTGAATCCAGTCAAATTTTCAAGGATTTAAGGGTAGTCTGAGTTTCACAATCAAAGTTCCATGGATTTCAGAACCTTAATTAAAGGTTTTGTTGTATTTTAAACTAAATCAACTGCTCAAAAAATGAATCAGAGTTGTGGATTAGTCTAAAATTTTAAAACGAAAAGTCGAATAGTAACTCAGGAAGAAAGATTACTACAGAGTTAGCCCACTACATTTAATAGTGGTACCTATTTAAAATGTACAGCGAAAGTATGTACTGACTCTAGAGCTGTCTTTGGCAATCGATTCCGGACCTACTAGGTTACAATAAATGGATCTATCGATTCTCCTGATTATAGTAAATTTGAATTTGAGGACTTGAAAATATTTTCGATTTGAATAGTTAGTCTTACACCGATATAATCTACTCAAATGGACAGAGAGTAACACCGAGATCTTGCATTGTTTAGTTGCTTTTCATGAGTCATCGCCTTTCTCTATTATATTAAGCGCAGAACGTATATTTAGCAATGATTTGAACCAATAAACTTATATTTCGAAATGATTGTTCACGTTCATGTACCAATAAACTTATATTTCGCAATGATTTGTCATGTTCATGTACCAATATCCATACATAGAGTCAGAATTGTATCAGTGGTACGCTGAAGTTCTCATATGGCGACCAACATCAACCCTGTTACGCAGCATTGAATGCTACACGACGAAGCATTCAATGCTGCGTAACAGGATTGATATTGCTCGCCCTTCTCATATAGTGCTGGAAAGCAGAACACCCACATTCCCTTTCGATCTGTGAAAACTGCCACGTACCCAGCTGGGG
>ML795563.1:35445-58871 GCA_009831015.1 Picea engelmannii
CGTGGTGAGCTAATCACATATTTTGGGGCTTGTGGGGCTTGTGGGATGCACTTACCAGGTTTCCATGGAGCGGCCGCAGGGGAGGCTGAGGCTGCCTTCTCATGATCGATCTCCATTTCGCGTTCCTTGGATGCACCTTCTTCCCACAGGGTCGAGTGTATGTCTGGCGGCGGCTCAAAGGCCGGCCTTTTGGTTCTTTCCGCGTCCTTAACACCGGCTGTAGCCCGACTGTAGGAGTCGGTCATCGTCCCTCCTCCGCTGGGTGGAGGATGCCCCGATGGGGCCATTGCTGAACTCCCTCACCGCAAGGGTCTGCAGAAACCCTAGTTCGCCGATCCAGTGCTTGATACAAAATTATTTTAATTAAAGGTGAATCTTGATTTTATCTTATAATATTTAAAAGCTTCAAAAATTATATTTAATTTAGGATTTATTATTTTTAAAAAGAATGAGGTAGCATTAGCTTTAAATATAAGGCATTATTATTTTATATATATATATATATATATATATATATATATATATATATATATATATATATATATATATATAAAATATGAAATATTAAGATTATACATTATATTATATTGAATCAATTTTTATGATTAATATGAAATAACATTAAAGTAGATAACAAAATTTAATATATATATATTTTTTTTTGATAATTGAAATAATTTATGATTTCATATGAGAATAGAAAAGTAACAAAGCTTGAAGAAATTGGTTATAGAAGTTGATAAATTACAACAATGTAGAATAATGAGGTTATCTAAGTTATAATAATGCAGAATAGTGAGTTTATCTAATAGAAAAGTTTGAAGAAGTGGGTTATACAGGCTCCTAATTACAATAATGTAGAATACTAAGGTTATTTATTGAACAAAGGGGTTGCATAATAGTCTTAGACTCACATGTGAAATTGAATAGGTTATAGCTCAGGATTTTAGGCATTAAATTATGGTTAGGTGAAGATTTAGTTAAGTTTCTTGTAGAATGATGTTTTTGAAGATAACATTAATAATAGAAAAGTTCGAAGAAGTGAAATATAGAATGTGCTAAGTTACAATAACACAGAATAGTAGGGTTATCTATTAAGATAAATTGTTGCATAATACTTTTAGATTTATATGTGAAATTGAATATCATATAGCTATAGCTAAGGCTATGAAACTTGTAAATTATGTTTAGGGTGAATATTTACTATTGATCCATGGTTATGTAAATAGTTTTTTTTTAATTATTATTTGGTAATTTCGTGGTGGGGTTATCTATTGAACTAAAAGGTTACATAATACTTTTATATTCACATGTATAATTGAATATCATATAGCCAAGGCTATGAAACCCTAAATTATATTTAGGGTGAAGATTTATTATTAATTCATACTTATGTAAATATGTTTTTCTAATTATTATTTCATAATATATTGTATGTGGATACTTTTCAATTTAATTGGGATTTTTTCAAAAGATTTTTTTTGAAATAATAGTATTTTTTATTTATTTTAAATTTTTACAAATTTAATCAAATAATTGTGTAAAGTCATTCATTCTCTAATAAATATTCATATTTCATTCATTAATCTAGTATTTGACTAAGCTACAAATTAAAAGTTAAATTATTCTTATTTTTATTTAATTTATTTCATTTGAATTATCTAAACACTTCCAATCAATGGAATTATTGGAATTATAATATTTCTACATGTTGAATGAAGCAATTATATAACATAAAATCAAATGTCCATTTGTATATAAATGACGGTTTTGTTAGTTGGAACTTGGTTTGTAAAGTAAGATGTTATTTTTGTATGAAAATTTAATTTTCAAATTTATTTTAATATGCTATTTATTTATTTTATAATATTTATTTATTAAACCTTTTTTTTACATATAATTAAGTAGAATTAAATTTAAAATTAATAATAAAATGTTTTGGTATATTGTTTTTTTATGTGTCATCTTTTTAATGTAATTATTTGTTTTTTTATCTACAATTATTTTTTTATTAGTATAACTATATATTTGAAAGTTACATTTTATCATAATTTTCTAGACATTTTTTCAATAGCTTTTTTATTCTTTTTTATATCTAAAGGAGTTTCATTATCTCCACATTTTTTTTGGAACATGCCATCTCTTTTTATAATAAAATTTGATTAGCTTATTTTTTATAACATAGTAACATAGCTTTAATATACAACTATTTAACGTGAAAATTCTTTTTAATATCATTTTATATTAGTATAACTATATATTTAAAAGTTACATTTTAGTATATTTAAAAGTTACATTTTATCATAATTTTCCAGACATTTTTTCAATAGCTTTTTTTTTTATATCTAAAAGAGTTTCACTATCTCCACATTTTTTTGGAACATGCAATCTCTTTTTACAATAAAATTTGATTAGCTTATTTTTTATAACATCGTAACATAACTTTAACATACAACTATTTAATGTGAAATTTTTTTTTAATATCATTTTATATTCTTCTTAACGTGATTTTTTATTTGTAACATTCCGCTTTGGCGCACTAAGTGAACTTATTCTTTGAGGACACTTGCTCGCAAGTGATCTGGATTATTATGATATTAAAACATTTGACTTTGATTATGGTGCATTATGGTAGATGACATGATGTTTTACTACATTGACATAGACAGGTGCTATTGACACAGTTTTATTGAGTGTGCAGGGTTTTGGACCTTGAGGATGCAAGGGCATCAATGGAACCCCTTGGACTCCGAATCGAGTCAAGGAGTGTGCTATTGGGGTTTGATTGTTTTACTGTGATATTAGTACATCTGATTAGATGATATGATGTGGATATGTTCTTACATGATTTGTTGATGATGCAGGTTGACGATAGCTTGCCGAGTAGACTCACATATGGAGTAAAGGGGATACACACGACTACCAGAGAGGTTGAGGGAGAGGTGTGGACAATAGCCTTGCCACAACCTACTAGCACTCTCGCTGTGGCTCGAGTTGTAGGTTAATGATTACCTAGTTCGAGAGGACCCACGATGCCATGAGGGCAGACTGCAACAGTCGCTCGCGATGACTCTAAGGGGCACGCAATAAGGCGGGGACCTTATTCCTTAGAATCCCTAAGTCTCCCACAAGTTCACCTGGCGGAGTGTTGACTCCAGGGGTTATTGATGTCTACCAATCAGTCAAGAGGCGAGTGGCGCCCTTAGAGCACATAGTGCATCCTGAAGGGCACGTCGTGCAAATGAATAGATGAGGTGAGTGGCACCCTTGGAGCACCTAGTGCGTCCTGAAGGGCATGTCGCGTTGATGATGCTAGAGGGATGAACCTAAATGTCCCTAAGAAAAGTAACACATTACGAAATTTTAGAACAATTTCCCTAATTAATTGTCGCCCAGATCAGAATCTCTGTTCTAAGTCTAAAATTCGTTAGGAGTAAAATTTTTGTCTACCTTAAAAAATAAAATAATAAAATAATAAAATTTAAAAGCGCTTAAGTAATAATTTGGTCTTCATAAAAATTTTGGTGGTAACATGAAGAGAGTAAGAAATTAAATAAAATGTGTGGTTGTAAAACGTAAAGAGGCAATTAATTATTTTAACTTTTGATAGTTTAAAATGATACTAAATTAATAATAAAAGGAAAAAGAGGTTAAATTGCATAACTTCCATTCTTAGCTCAATAAAAGGGGAAAAAGGGAAATATAAAAATTAGGAAACTAGGGAATGGAGGTAACATAAAAAGGGAAAGAGGGGAACTTATGGTAAAAAGTGAGAGGTCAACTTAGTAAAGAATCTTCATTTAAGAACCTTCTAATTTGAACTAAATTAGAAACTTCATAATAGGGAAAGCCTTTAAAACCTTTAAGAGAATCTAGGGACACCTAGGAGTGATTCTAGGAGTAACTCTAGGTGGGTGAGGGAAATAAAGATATTTACTTAAAAAAATTAATTAATTAATGGAGGAATGTAGGGGATGAGGGACACTTGTACGGACATGAAATTTGAGGAAATTTATTTTTAAAACTTTAATTAAATAAGACTTTAGGAAAGAAAGGAGGTTTGAAACTCTATAAAAGAAAGGGAGGAGAAGGAAGAAGGGGATCTTCTGTTTGCGTAACGTTACACTGCAGAAATAACGACTTGACTGATTTACTTGTGGGGAGTTGGGATACCCAGCTTGGAGAGGAGTGGTAGCTCGGCCTTGCGAGGCAAGCTGGGTGATAGACTAAACCTCTAGACAGGGTGTGTGGCCCATTTGCGGCTCTGGGGGCTAAGGGGGAAGCAGAGTACCCCTTGCATTGGATGGGAGGTACCGGTGAGGTCTCAGCGGTCGACAATCGAGAGTTACACGGAGAGTGCGGATGACACTCGAAGCAGGCGAATAGGCAACAATACACTCTTCATTTTGTATGGTAGAATGTATTAGGCTCAGGCTTGAATCTTCTTATTTAATGGAAAAGTAAATTGATGTTTTTATTTATTTAATGACTGAACCTTCATTAGCTTAGCTAGATGATTGTTGACATGCGCCTTCTAGTCCAACCCCCACGTAGGGTTTATCATGCTTCCTTGTTGTTATTTTTTCGTGCCTTGTCTGCTAGAGTCCCTGCGATCCCTTTGATGAGTTACCTTTATGACCCTGGAGTTTTCTTCTTGTTGTCGCCTTTTTATATCGGTACCCCGAGAAAAAAAAAAGGGTATTAACTCTGATACTTGTGTAGCTCTCGTCGAATTGACTTGTTTTCATTACTCCAACATTGGTAATTATATGAAGGATGTAACATATTGCCCCTGCAATTTTGGATATGCAGTAGATGTAGAATATCACCTGCGTGATGGTCTTGATGTAATAGATGTAAATTGGTTCCTCTGCTTATTTTATGATTGATGGATAATATTAGCCTACGTTATGCCTCGAATGTGAAGTTATTACTGTATATTTTATCAAATGTGAATCAAAGATAGTGAAGGTTTTACATGCAGTAAATTATGTCCAATTTGTTTACTGTAATTTATGTTTAAATTACATCTCATACGACTCCTGTAGAAGCAAATTCCTTTTTTTAACAATAGACAACCATTTTGATTGGAGAAATTTAAACACTGCGCCCTCTGCTCACGAATTCTTTTACGCTGGCTCCGTTGAACCATTATTTCGACTGTGTGATGTCTTCTCAGCATTTAGTAAGGCTGGTTGACTGTGTAATTGGTTTCCCACGAATGTGACTATGCAGTATTGTGTGATCCCCCTTGTGTTGATTGCTATCATAACCCGTCTGAGGCGATCTCTTGTTGGGCACTTCCGTTGCATTTGGAATGCATCGGTTGCTCCGTTCTGGCTATTGTCAGTTACCTCACGGCTTCATTCCAGCGATCCTCATAATTTATCCTATAACTATCTTGATCAACGTCAATTACTTTTTCAGGGATGGTTGGCGCAAGTCCATTCATTCACACCTATTGCATTTTAGTATTGTGCGCCCTTCTCCCTATGATTATTGGTTGTAACTAATCCAATCCACCACTAATTTAAACGTGACAGTTACTGTTGTTGACCACGAAATTTACGGTGGAGTGCTCTCGACGATCTCGCTGCTACATCTGATTCTCCACCAGCAATGCTTGCTCAGAATTTGACCTTGATTGATTGACTCAGATTATTGCACAGTATCTGTCTATTTTCACCCCCACATTACCATAATTTAATGCCCACGATTGGTGGCTCCCAACCGAATTCCCTCTACCTGTTTACGCCCCCATTATTTTGTTGAAAACTCTAACTATGTGGTTGTAGAATCACCCATGTTTTAGCAGTTTAATCTTCGAGTTCACTTGCCGGAATGTTGCACTGGGTTTTGTCATTTTGGAAACCCCCTTTTCGGGCTCTCAGCTTTAAATTTTAATTACATAAATGGATTTTCAACCTCAGGTTGCCCCCCTTAATTCTTGATAGAAGTGCGGTAATAATTGAACTGGAAGAAACCTTTTTAAACCTGACATAATCCAGCTCATTGACAGTCGTTGGAAGTAATTTTTAAATAGGTAGTAAGTTTTAATTGTTAGATGAATGCCAGCTGAAAGGACAGTCGTTTGGATGTGAAACTTATGCCTAAGTCCTTACCTCAGTTTATCTTTCCACTTGGCAGTAATAGTATTAATGCATTATTAATTACTTTTATTTAGAAAAAAAAATGGGGTTCTTTGTTATTTGCTTTACATTAGATGCTCGGTTATTGTTCTTAAATGCCTTGTTCATCGCTTCATTATTCAATTTAATGGCAGCAATCAGTTTAAGATGATTACTGAGGTTAACAAGATTAATGGCTCGATCATAATACTGACAATCTAGTTATCTTTTAAATATTCCTTAATATATAAGTATATTATCATAATAAATGTATGGTTGATGTAATAAAATTTTAAATATATTAATGGTTCTCTTATTATTTGAGAACAAGTCTTTAAAAGAAAAAAGATGTTATATAAATCTCATAATTGTTTTACTATTGGTATCAATGAATTTGTTTTATTATTCATTTCTTAGAACTAGACATTTTTGCTTATTGCATTAAAGAAAAGAATAAATAAAGAAAAACAATTTTGTCTTAATTAATTTCTATCCTTTTTATTATTAATGGTTTTCATGTCGTAAATGCCATACACACTTATTAGTAGTGGTACTCAAGTTTCAGTGTTTATTAGAAGTTCCTCCCATTGGTAGGGTTATGAAAGTGACTTGGAAATGTGTTTCTTAATTTTCATTTCATTGAGGGAATGCCACTTAATAATGAAAAATCCCTCGTGTTGATTTTCTTATGTAATTCTTGATTGAAAACCTTACACGTATCAAGAATATTGATAAGTCTGTTGATATAGATTTAATTATGTGTAATTGTCTTGGGTGCATGGGGTTTTTAGGATGATTGTCCTTATATTGTAAGCTGGGTCTTCTAGTGTCGGGAGGGATGTAGACACCTCCATGTTCCTCAGAAGAATCGCCAGCCCTGAGACCTTAAATGGTTAAAATATATCGGAACCTGGGTTTGAGCGTTTCTTATGTGTCTTGGAGGTCGTAACCATTGCAGGGTAGGACGTGCGGGTAGTTAGTATTAATTTAGTCGATTGATTGTCGTTCATTGCTTCCATATGCTTGATGTGTGTCTTAGATCATTGTGTGGATTGTCACAGATGCATGCGTCATGATCATCGTCATGTGGCAATGCAGAGTATAATGTATTTACCTTATACACCCACACACAAAAAAAAACAAAAAACAATATATATATATATATATATATATATATATATATATATATATTGCACTTGTTTTCAGAGGTTGATGTCGTGACGAACGGGAGGTTCGTTACATATGGTATCAGAGCGGGTTTAAGCCACGACTTGGGATCGCTATGGCTTTCATTGATAGGATTGATTATACTGTTGCTAATCAAGTTGATAGTGTGCATGCAGGTAATCATGGTTAGAGGACATCGTGGAGGAAGATGACGGGGTGTTAGGGGAGGGGGTGCGACACCTCTAGTAGCATCCATGCCTGAGGGGTCTAATCTCCAGGGAGATGAGCAGGTTCTCAGACAAGAGCAGATAACAGTTGGCGATGTAGTCGGAATGATGAGATCTTTTCAGTGCATGTCTGAAGCACTGATTAGCCATTTGGACAGATATGAGGCCAAGGCGTCGACACCCATTGACGTTCCACTGCGCGCTCCGGTCGGTACTAGTAGCATTCACCGTGAACTTGAGAAGGTCAAATTTCCTGAGTTGTTTGGTGCCCCGGATGGCGCAGTCACCGAGGCATGGTTGGAGAACATGATGATGTGCTTCACACTTCGTGGTTATACCTCCAACATGAAGGTCCGCATTGTGGTCTTCCAACTGAAGTGGAGAACTCTCCTATGATGGAAGACGCTCCTACCTCAGCTGAACATGGTCGTTGAAGATGTGTCATGGGAACTATTCGAGGAACGGTTCTGAGAGAGGTACCTTTCAAAGGAATTCATTAAGCATCAACTCAATGAGTTCAAGGCCTTACGACAGGGAGGTCGTATGGTGCCTGAGTACGAGGCCCATTTTATGGAGATGCTCCAATACGCTCTGCACCTTAACACTAAAAAACTTAAGGTGAATAGGTTTGTGTTCGGACTTAAAGGAAGCCTCTGTGCAAAGGTTAGGATTTTGATGCCCCAAACCTTGCACGATGTCGTCCAGAAGGCCCTCATTACATAGGAGGAGCTTATCAATGGGTAGGTTCCATCTGGAACACAGCAGCACCAGACACCAGCGAGACATATGACGGGATATCATGGCTTCCAGAGGGGATCCACTTTCACTACACCTCGGCAATTGACGCCTCAACAGTGGACACCTTATCAGGGACCACAACATCAGTAGCAGCACCACTCTCAGCAGCAACAGTTTAGGCCAGTTCAGCAGAAACGACCAAGGTTCCAGGACGGTGGGTCTTCATCTTCTACTTCGGGTACCAGGACTACTGGGCTAAAGAAGGGGTGTTGGATGTGTGGGGAGCCACACTACCAGTGTGACTTCCCTGTGGAGAGGACCAGAGTGTCCGGATCAGCCGGATCCACTACCATGGGAGATATGGAAAAGGCCCATCGGATTCATGCAGTGGTGAATAACCACCAGGCAGATCTTCAATTGACTGTGCTCGAGACAATAGGTACCGTCGTTGACCATACCCTTAGTATTTTGATAGATCCCGGTGCTACTGAGAGTTTCATTTCTAGTGCAGCGCTAAAAAGGATTAAGGTAAAGGCAGTTGAAGAGGATGATTTTAGCTTCGTAGAGATAGCTTCTAGATCCAAACAGAAGGTTGGAGGAAAGGTTACGGGCTGTGCCCATAACCTGGGATAGTTTGACACAAGGGCCAACCTATACGTCACTATCCTAGGATCTTATAATGACATGATTGGTATGGATTGGTTGGAATCGCATGAGGCGATACTCAACTATAAGACAAAACAGTTGAGCTTGGTCGATGATGAGGGATAGAGACGTGTGATTGTAGGATGGAACCAGGGAGTTTCCCTGAGGTTCATCTCTTCCTTTCAACTTCAGAAGAGTATGCACAAGGGGTGCAAGCTTTATGGGATCCTTGCGTTAAACGAGAAGGGAGTAGCCGAAGGTCTAGAACACCTTCCTATGGTGAGAGAGTTTGTAGACGTTTTTCTGGAGGAGTTACCTGGGATGCCGCCAGAAAGAGAATTGGATTTTACCATAGACCTAAAACCGGGGACTGAACCGATAGCAAGAATGCCTTATCGGATGTCGACTCCATAGTTACAAGAGTTGAAAATGCAACTGAAGGAGTTTTTGACCTAGGACTGATACGTCCTAGTGTGTCACTGTGGGGTGCACCTGTTATTTTCATACGATAGAAGGACGGATTGTGGAGGCTTTACATTGACTACTGTCAACTGAACAAGGATACGATAAAGAATCAGTATCCATTGCCGAGAATTGATGATCTGTTCGATCAAATGAAGGGTGCGACGGTGTTCTCCAAGATCGATTTGAGATCAGGGTATCTCTAGTTGTAGATCAAGGAGGATGATGTCCCTAAGACCGCCTTTAAGATAAGGTTTTTACATTATGAGTTTACTTTTTTACCGTTTGGACTGACAAATGCCCCAGGGGTATTTACGAGTTTGATGAATGGGGTGTTCCATGAGTACTTGAACAAGTTCGTCCAAGTATTCATTGACGATATTTTGATTTACTCTCGGACGACGAAGGAGAATGACAAGCACTTGTGCTTGGTATTACAATGTTTACGAGAGAACAAATTGTATGGGAAGTTGTCCAAATGCTCATTTTATCAATCGAAGATTTACTACTTAGGGAATGTCATCTCCGGCGAAGGCATCGTCGTGGATCTAGCCAAGGTCGACACTATTATGGAATAGCCTTCGTCGATGAATGTTCTGGAAGTACAATTGAGTTGTTACAATACATTGGTGCATTATTAAACATTTGGTATTGGTTTCGATTTGAATAATTGATGGTTTAAAACTTTGGCACAACGTTCATTGCGTGTTGGTTTATACACTTACCATTTGATTCATTAGTTGGCCAAGTGATATGACTGTTGAACTATGCTATAATGGGTTGAACACCTATGAAAACTGGTAGTTGTACTAAGAGTAATGATTGTTCTTCATGGGCAGAAATAACTCCACTACCCTCACACACTTTGACATTAACGCTTGCCTCCTTACCAGGTTACCCCTGTTGATTTTTGGGCAAATTTCTGAGTTTTGAGTCCTGCGTATACCTTGTCCAAACCCTACCCAAACCCATGTCCACTGTATGTTCTCCCCTGGCTCCTGAAGGTCGAATTGAACCTCCATGGTGTTCAGAGTCGGTTTTGGTTTCATTTTTGCCAGAGAAGACTGCTTAAGACTACCCCCGTAATTGTCCCCAGAGTCACGTTTTTGAATGAGTAATTATGAGCAAACGGTTTTTAATTAGATTCAACCGTTGAAAACCCAGAACCGTTTTTAGCCCCTTTACCTTCATCACGAGTGGTTTCCTCAGAAAGTGAGCTACTAAAGAGATATAGCTCTTGTTTTACAGGTCAATTTTCAGTAGCTGGAACATGCATTTTGGGTCTGTGTAGATTTGCCAGAATGCTTATGATCTCTCCAGACCTGGATCTCAGAACCTCTCTCACTCGATCCACCTTGTCCATCCTTGTGCCTCTTGCCCTCTATAAAACCCTTGATCAATTCGAAAGGTATTCCACTAGTCTGCCAGCAAAATTTTTACATCTATAGGACATGTGGTTTTTAAAAGAAGAAAAACGTGTAAGCAGCTACAACCATTATTCGATTTGATTTCACAATGGATGGTAGGATTTTGTTTATTTTTAGCATGATTCTGCCTCTCTTAAATAAGCATAAACAATTTTGTTTGCTCATAAATAGTTTTGGTTGGATTTCAAAAATGACCCTGTTAGTTTTGATTTCAAAAATGATTCTGTTAAGTTTTAGATTGACATATTGTGTCATTCTGTTAAATTTGTATGAGGAGATTCGGGTAATAGTTGTTTCTAAATGCACTCAAGAAAATATTTCGTGAATGATCTTGTTTGCCCCGTTTGCTAAAAACAAACGATCAGATAATTCTTATGAACCATGAGTGATTTCATTACGATTTCGTTTACAGACAGCTACGCACCAGTGTTGGTTTAGTTCGCTCATGGCATGAATTGCTTATTATATCAATACAGTTATAACAATTTGAACATGATTCTGTTTAGATTCGATTGTGTTACCTTTTGATGAGATGGCATAACAATTGCACAAAACTTGTTTTAATTGTATTGATTTCATTGGATTTTAAAATGATTTTGTTGATAGCTGAAGTAACAGAAGTGGTTGGTGTTGATTTCAGTTGGTAAAAAAAACAATGTCATTAATATTTAATTATCCAAAACAATGTTGTATACCCGAATTAGTGAAAACAAATTAAACAGAGCATATTTATCTCTGTATTCATTCTGATCCTGTTTGATTTTGAATGCTATAACAAGTTCAAATTTAATTATTCGTTTTCAAATAGTGATTGGATGGTAATTGAATTTAGATTCTTTAAAAGATTTCCAATTAATTTTATTTCTAATTCTGTGTGTTATTTTAGACCAACTACAGAATCAGAGGATTATGTAGCTAGTCTACAGGATTAGATTTTTACCATTTTATTAATAAAATATCCCTCTAACTTATCCATTTCTGACCTATTTCAGGTGAATTCAAATTGCAAGGGATAGGATGGACAGTCTAGAGGATATTTGGATGTTTTCGTTTCATTTTGGTTTCTTAGTTTAGACAACTTTGGGATATCTTCCCTGATTTCATGTAAATAGTTTATAACTTCCACAAGGAGGTTTTACCCTATGGAAGACCTTTAAATACTTCTGATGTTTTGTAATAATATAATCCTCATTCGTGGGAGAACAAGGATATGGAATTTTAATACAGACTGAGACAGAATTTGATATTCTGCTACAGCTTTAGCTTTTCATAATATCAGTATTTTGTTTTATATTTATGTGTATCAATTTGCATTTGGTTAATGACTACTTTAGCTGTCTTAGTATTTTGCAAATGATATAATTTAATCAATATAATCCATATCTGATTTCTTCCCAGTATATAAAAAATGTAGCAATTGCTTGATTCAGTTTGTGAAAGACAGATTTCTCTTTTTCATAAGTTGAATTATTATGTATAAGTTTTTGCATAACACATTTCCCTTATTGCAGAGATTTATAAATTATATAATTGTTATGATTTTTTTTTATGTCTTGTTTTTCCTGTAAACAACTCAAAGAGAAGTGCAACCTATCATTTACGAGAAGCTTATGGATCATCCAGTGCGAGTTTCCTTCCTCCGACCAGCTTCGAAGTCATCATACAAAGGACAAATTTGGAGCGTTTCCAGGTCAATTTGTCATTTGTTTGTTTAGTATAGTTGTTAGTATTTTAGTTAGTTAGTATATTAGATTGTTTAATTTCAGTAAGTTTTATTTCTTATTTATAAAATTATAAAACCAAAAAAGAAATACCTTTCTCTATCTTAGGGCAGATTGCAAATGAGTTTTCGAGGTTTTATTTAAATCTGTATTTTGTGAATATTGTATATTTTGTAGATAAGTTATATTTCAGGTAGTAGTTAGTATAATATTAGTTAGTAGTTTGCATATAGAGATAGTAGATTAGTTTGTTTGTTTAATAGTTAGTTTTAGTTAGTTTTAGTTAGATTAGTTAGATTAGTTTGTTTTATTTATTGTTAGTTAGTTTAGTTGATTTTACTTAGATTAATTTAGTTTGTTTTATTTAGTTTAGTTAGATTAGTTAGTTTAGTTTAGTTTTCTATTTGGTTTTCCTAGTACCTTAGATCGGCTAATGGAGCCGCTAAACCCGTCAGGGTGGTTGATCCCAAACGACTTGGGTTATTAGACAACCCTGGACCGGTTCCACTCTCTCAGTTGACGGACGGTAAATTTTGCCCGTCAACAAATGGCGCTAGAAGGAGGGTCGACTGACAAGATGGCCTTGTAGGAGCCTTTATTTTAAGTATATTCAATTTCCCCCATGGCTCCCCAAATCACTGTGTTGGAACATGCTTTCAACTTCTCATTACCCAATGTTCCCAATGAGACAGTCTCTCACTTGTCCAAACTCACCTTCGATGGTGAAGACAATACATCTGCTAAAGACCACCTTAACAAGTTTTGGTGAAAATGCATCAAACATGACATCTCAGATTTAGGAGTTTTATGCAGACTTTTTGCTTTTACTTTTAGAGCTCAGATTAAACATTGGTTTGAATCCTTTCAAGCATGTCACATTTTTTATTGGTTTCAATTTGTAGATGAGTTTCTAGATGCTTTTGAAATTTGTGATTTTGATAAATTATGTGAAGAATTTCATACTTCGCTAATCAACAGTGATTCATCTTCAAAAAACTTTTTGAAAAGAGTCTATCATATCCTCTGTAAATTTAATCTCGATGACATGTCATTGGCATTAAATCTCTTCTATGATGCTTCCATCCCTTCCATTCAGTCATGTTCAATCACGAAAGAAGAACCAATTGCAAATCCTATCACCCAACTGCTAGAACAATCTTCTTCGCAAGAAGAGAAAAATTCTTCCAATAATGATGAACAAGCCAGGGAGGTAGAATCTATCAATCAGGCTCTTATTGACAACCAATTTGGTTTTTCCTTTGAATCATTGTATTTCCAGTCTAAGACTAGTATGGAGGATGATTCGTTTACGGCTCAAGGTGAATACCCTCATTCTTGTAACTCATGCTCTAATCAACATTTAAAATCAGTCATTGAAGAACACTTAAGCAATGCAAATCTTCTTGAATGTTCTAGTACTCCCATGAAACTTATTAGAGAAGAAGTTACGCAAATAGAAGAAGAAACTTTAAACCTTCATCCTCAAAATGCACTTTGTTCACAGGAAATACTAGATGGTTGTCACATAAATTTTGAATTATCTGTCACACAAAAGGCAAATCCAGATGATCATATTATGTTGAGGAATTCGTCACCAAATCAGAGTAAGGGTTTTAAAGAAGGTGAAGAGAATTGTCTTGAGAATACCATTGTTGAGTATCATAGTTCAAGAGATTCTTTTTATCTGCTTATTTCTGATTCCTTTTATTCTTTATATCCTGATCTATTCCTAGATTCTGGTGGACTTGACATCTTACCTACAACATACTACTCTTTTCCACCACAATCATATCCTTTCAATATGCTAAATTTTGGTGAAGTTAATTCTGAGCATAACATTGATAAAACCGGATTTGATGCTTGTTCACTTTCATCACTCACATGGGAAGAAGACATGTTACGAGATGATTTTACACAGTTTATGGTTGAAAAAGACAATGCATTATGTTTTATGGATATCAAACATTCTAAGTTTCATACTCGTTCTTTGCTTAGCTCGAATCTTAATGTTGATGCTTCACATTTTGAAATGATCAATCGCTTTGAAGGAAACATTCAAACTAATGATCCAATTGATCACACGAATCCTCCTATGATAAGTTTCCCATTGATATATTCATTTCATCAAAGTCATGGTTTACATCCCCATTTCTGTGACAGGATCTTAGGATGTCTTGAATATTCATATATGAAAAAATTTCACAATAAAGACAAAGTTGAGCTTGCTTTCTTTTTACCTAAGAATCTTGGAAGTAGGCGTGAAATATTTCTTTCAGATCCTCCGTATGAAGAAATTAATGAATACTTAGAGAACTGTCAGGAAGATGGGGCATTTCAGCCTTGGCTGATGGTTATTCCATTTCCTCATAATCCTGACGAGTTTTTCAAAACTACTTACACTCACCCATGCCATTATGACCCTTATCACGACAAGATTGCACAATGGATGGAGGATTCGTACAACAAGAATATCCGAGGAAATGGTATGATCATGCTTACTTTATTTCTAGATGTTGATTATGAAGGTAAGAGTGATATGTTTCTATCATTTGTTGATATATTACCATTTTTTTAATAATGCTTGATCTTGTTTTCATTGCAGGATTAGAGTTACTTCGATGGCTACATTGGAAGCATGACTTCACATAGTATCCTGATTTATTTAAAAGTTAGGGTAGGTTTAGGAATAAGTTTTCTTTCAGTTTTGTTTCTCACTATTTCTCTTTGTAATAATGCAGTCATGCACGCAAGTGGGTGCACCACGAGAACCATAATAAGGTTGTTGTTAGGGAGGTCCCCTTGATCCTTTTTTCTTTACTCCTAGTAGAATGTGTATTTTCAAAAATGCACTATCATCATGAAAATCTTAAATGGAAAGTAAAGAGGTAAATGAATCTGAATCAACCCTGACCCAAGGTACCATGAGTAGGACTGCTTTCCCATCATTCAAAATTTTCCTACTTTCTTTCAGTTTCCCAGGGGATTGTTGCATGAGGTTTTCAGATGCACCTTCTGTGCATATTTGTTTTTTTGTTTTCGTTGTTTGGATTTCTTTGCTTTCCAATTTTTTCTTCGCTGGTGTGTTTTGATTTCTCCCTTATGCTTACTAGTTTTTGTTGTTGAAATACACATACCTACATATTGAGATTTTCAGACAAAGACGAAAGAAATTTTCTTCACTGAAATAACTTCTGAAAAATTTGTACAAACATCAATGATATATTTCTAAAATTTATATCTATGTTGGAAAAGTTTGTTGTTTTAAAGAAGTTGACTGATTTTGATCTTTGAGTAAAGTTCGTCATGATCATCTATTATCTTTTTACACTGTCCCTTTTCCGTAAAGGAATAACTCAAAAGATGTCTCTGTTACACATCAAAATTACTCACTTTGATAGTGTCGCAAGTGTCGTCATTACAAGTGTTGCAAGTGTCGCATTTTTCTCACAAGGTCGCAAGTGTCGTATGTTGCTCACAAGTGTCACAACAAAGCATGTTGCCATGATGCCTATGTCGTGCCTATAATGACATGAGAAAGACACTTGAAACACCTCAAACATCTGATTGGGAAAAGGAGAAATGAGTCAGCAGGCTTGCAAACCTTTTGCCATCTGAAAGCACCTCAAAAACTGAGTTTTTGGAGAGGAGCGCTCCCCCTTACACTATCTCGGAGCACCGATGCTCCCCCATACACTGTCAGGGAGCGTTATAATGCTCCCAGGCCCTTTTGAGGGAGCGTTATAGATTTTGAGAGCGTTGGCGCCCCCTAAAGCTTACTAAGGGGCGCTATAATGCTCTGATGGCCCCTTTGAGGGAGCACTACCTATTCTGGGTGGTTGTTAAGCTGTTGAGATGAATGGGGCAAGCTTCTTTTCATTATTGGAAGGCAGTTAAGCTCGAATCCCTGATCAAGACATGATCCTAGGGCAGATCCTCAACTGAAGGAGGAAAATCCTCACCTTCCCCAAGGATATCTCAAGATTGTTGAGCCTCTCCAAGGCTATATAAGCAAGCTTTCTAATGGTGAAAGGGGGGATGCATAGGGAGAATTACACCACTTATGATCTCATAAGTGGTGAAGGAACATAGATGAAGGGGGGAAGACTTGAGCATATGGAACTTATGATCTTGGAGGAAACTTGCAGTCAGCTAAAGGAGAGTAATCATTGAAGCTGCTGTCATCCAGGTTGTGAATCTTTCAAGCAAGGGTTAGACGAAGAGGACTTGATGAAGTTGTCGCATTCGCATCTACGATTATAAGTACTGTTGTCGTTATTCTCATTAATATGACAAGCTTGGCCTGTTTCTTTCTAGTTTGTGTTTAATGTTACATGAACTTATCATTTAATGATAGATCTGTTTTCAAGCTAATGTCAATAGAGTAGGAAGTGGTTGTATCTTGTTTTGTCCACAGACCTCATCGAGGAGCAAAAGGATTGGAGCACAACTCGGAGCGTGCAGGGAAAAACGTCGATTAAAAGGTACTTCTATTATCCTTCCTTCTCATTCATTAGGCTTAGATAGATTTGAAAGGAAGTCAGTGTCCATGATAAGCATTTTTCTATCTAGGGTTAAGGTCAATCTCTAGAGGTCGATCTACTTGTCCGCAGGCAGATTTTCCTACAACAGAAATTGGCGACTCTGCTGGGGATAATGCTCTGGAAGGATACCATGTCAAGGGACAAAACTCGGTCATGGCTTCCAAGAGATCTTCGTCGGAAGCCATGATCGAGCAATCATGAGCATAGTTTCTCTTCTCTGTGGCAAGCTCATTAAAAAATGAAACATAGGCCACTAGCTTTCATGATGGGGGCATCATGAGCATAGTTTCGCTTCTCTGTGGCAAGCTCGTTAAAAAATGAAACAACAATCTGGGGATCAAACCCGGAACCTTGAGCATAGTTCTTTTCCTGTGTCAAGCTCGTTAAACAATGAAACAATCACCTCTCCCTTCAAGTTGAGTCTTTTGCTAGATCTCGTAGATGTCGAGTCGAGTCTGTCATTAGGACTCATTTTTAACCTTCATTTCATCCACCTGTATCCTTTTTCTCCATCTAGCACAGAAGTTGGTGACAACCTCAAAGTTGGTGAATGAATTGAAGCTTGGGGGTCATGTCTCCAGCCTTTGATGATCATTCTGGAGTCAAGCCACCAGATTTCAAGCTGGGGGCATACCGAGCTTAGTATTTGTTCTTTCTCGTGCTCATAAATACATGAGAATGCAACCGGGTAAACTTTTATCTCTTTTTCGGACCCGTACGGATACGATCAAATGAAAAAGGAACCCCCTTGGAGTCTCCTTTAAACCCTTTTCAGACTCTCTAAATATGAAAATATTGTCGAGTGACCTTGCTTCCTTTCACACTCGTTAAAAGGTTAGAAAGGGCATCTTTCGAGCGATAGTTTAACCCTTTTTCGATCTCGATGGACTATTGCACGAAAAAGGAACTGAGAGAGTTCTCTTTTAAGTGTTTTTCCAAACTCTATAATCCTGAAAAACCTTCGATTTTTCTTTCTTTGGACTCGTTAAAGCACACATAGACAGACCCATATGGGACTGAACCCTTACTTCTTCTAGTTCATTAAACAAAGGAAGAGGAGCTTACCGAACGTAAGTTACATCGAGCATGTGTTATCCTCCTCGAGCTCATTAAACTAAAAAGAGGTACTCATCTATCTAGATGGAGGAAAAATTGAAAGGAACAAGCCAAGCAGTCTCTTGAGAACACCATTTAGCACTTCTTAGAGTCGCCCTTGAACACGGCACTTTGTCATTTGCCCATATTATAATCCATTGAACCTCTGCACTGAGCCAATATTTGAGTTTCCTTTCACTCCCTTGGGTCACCCGATGCAGGTCGCAGTATCCATTGCATAATTTTGGTCCATGTCATGTTTCGCTGTCGTGCCTCAGTTTTCAAGGGAAGTATCCGCCTCGAGAGTCAGCCATCCCTAATATCTTGCCTCAAAACCTGTGTCATTCCATGTACATTTGATCTACCAATTACATCTCTATGTCCGTTTCGTGTCGTTGATGGGGGATACATCAAGGCCCTCCCTCGACGAGTCTATCCCTGTTCACTCCAACACATTATCCAGGAATTAGAATTAGAAACCAGTTAGTACTTTGGGACCTGCATGCCTCAATGGCAATTCTCCTCACATTCGACAGTGGGTTTACATCATTGACCCCCTGATCAAATGATTCCACGAGTGTTCGACCTCAGCTCATCTATTCACATTCGCTGGAATGTACTAGGGTACCTTGGGAATCATCGACATTAATGGTGATCTCCCTCGCACTTGTTAACGGTTCACCTCATTGACCGGTAATCAAGTGGTTTCTGCCATGTTCGACGTCAAGACCTCTATTCACATGGTCATATTCGTACCATATTGGGATTAGTATGAAGACCCTAGTTTGAGCCATCACTTTGATATATGCTTTGCCCAGGTTGCGAAGGAGTTCTGGACAAAGAACACATACATATAGATCCACTTTGTATTGGTCGTGGCTATGTCTTGTCATCTCGTAGATCCACTGTGTATTCTTCGTGGCTACGATCAGTCTGGGTCATCACTGTATAGATCCACATTGTATCTTCGGTGGCTATACCCTTTTATCAATACAATTATGGATCTGCAGTGTATTTAATGGTGGCCATATCTTGCAAGTCTTGATCACCCAAGCATAGGTATGCCTGCCTTGGGTTTTGAAATATGTCATGATATTTGTTGGATGTTTGTGTGCAGCTTCCATCAGGTTCTCCGATTCTATACCCCTGCTTGAAGGTCTACAAAGTATTTCAGTTATCAGTTCCTATCTTCTAACTTAATACTTTGGGGGGCAATCTGTTACACATCAAAATTACTCACTTTGATAGTGTCGCAAGTGTCGTCGTTACAAGTGTTGCAAGTGTCGCATTTTGCTCACAAGGTCGCAAGTGTCGTATGTTGCTCACAAGTGTCGCAACAAAGCATGTTGCCATGATGCCTATGTCGTGCCTATAACGACATGAGAAAGACACTTGAAACACCTCAAACATCTTATTGGGAAGAGGAAAAATGAGTCAGCAGGCTTGCAAACCTTTTGCCATCTTAAAGCACCTCAAAAACTGAGTTTTTGGAGAGGAGCGCTCCCCCTTACACTATATCGGAGCACCGACACTCCCCCATACACTGTCAGAGAGCGTTATAACGCTCCCAGGCCCTTTTGAGGGAGCGTTATAGATTTTGAGAGCACTGGCGCCCCCTAAAGCTTACTAAGGGGAGCTATAACGCTCTGATGGCCCCTTTGAGGGAGCTCTACCTATTCTGGGCGGTTGTTAAGCTATTTAGATGAATGGGGGAAGATTCTTTTCATTCTTGGAAGGCAGTTAAGCTCGAATCCTTGATCAAGCCATGATCCTAGGGCAGATCCTCAACTGAAGGAGGAAAATCCTCACCTTCCCCAAGGATATCTCAAGATTGTTGAGCCTCTCCAAGGCTATATAAGCAATCTTTCTAATGGTGAAAGGGGGGCTGGATAGGGAGAATTACACCACTTATGATCTCATAAGTGGTGAAGGAACATAGCTGAAGGGGGGAGGAATTGAACATATGGAACTTATGATCTTGGAGGAAACTTGCAGTCAGCCAAAGGAGAGTAATCATTGAAGCTGTTGTCATCCAGGTTGTGGATCTTTCAGGCAAGGGTTAGACGAAGAGGACTTGACGAAGCTGTCGCATTCGCATCTACGATTGTAAGTACTGCTGTCGTTATTCTCATTAATATGACAAGCTTGGCCTGTTTCTTTCTAGTTTGTGTTTAATGTTACATGAACTTATCATTTAATGATAGATCTGTTTTCAAGCTAATGTCAATAGAGTAGGAAGTGGTTGTATCTTGTTTTGTCCAGAAACCTCATCGAGGAGAAAAAGGATTGGAGCGCAAATCGAAGCGTGCAGGGACAAACGTCGATTAAAAGGTACTTCTATTATCCTTCCTTCTCATTCATTAAGCTTAGACAGATTTGAAAGGAAGTCAGTGTCCATGATAAGCATTTTTCTGTCCAGGGTTAAGGTCAAGCTCTAGAGGTTGATCTACTTGTCCGCAGGGAGATTTTCGTACAACAGTCTCCCTGTCTTAGGAAGTTGTTTTTGTCAATAAAACATCTTTGGATCTAAATAGAGGACAGTCCTAAAAAATTCCGATGAGGTCTGAAAAAATATGTTAAAATATCATGATTTTCAGCATCACCCCACTCAAGTATATATCTATAAAAAGACAAAACAAAATAAATTACTAATAAGAGCTATGGGAAGTGCTTGTAAACCTGCCGAGATGTTGAACAGGTCTGTTGGCAGCGGGTAAATGCGTGCATGATGCCTAGGAAACTTCGTCGGGGTACTGAACAGACCCGCTGGCAGTGAAGCAATGTCGGGTATATGAAAATTGGCAAAAAAGAAACCTCTTTAATGTCCTTTGTTCTGATCCAGAACTTCTTAATAGGATATGGATGTTAGAGTGGGTTAAATGGCAACCCTGTCGAGGCTATGGATGCCTGTTGGCAGCAGTGGCTATTCCAACAATATTGAAGATCTTATCTTTAATATCGTGACTTGCTGATCTTAAGATTGTTATCAGTTTTCATCTTTTAAAACACTGCTGGAATAATTGGTTAATGATGTTGTTTATACGATTTTCTGGTTGTTATTTTTGAGTTGAAATTTTCTTTGTTGCCCTAATCTGAATTTGTTTCTTTTGGCAGAGATAACTGCTTCTACCAGTGTGTCGCCATTGTTGGCAGCCAACTCACATTTTTCATTGTCTTATAAGCTGCCTACACTAATGTTTCGCAAACATACATTTTTCGTCGCAATTCTCAAATGAAAGACACTTTTATTTTTACGAAATTTGCACATTTACCTTCATTTTTGTTTTCACGACTGTAAGCATGCAAAACTTGGTCTTTCAAAGTCGCATTAAAATCGTTATTGAATTGTCATTATTATGCCCATTGCACTTACATTTCACTTATCGTTATGCAGCTAGTAAAACTTTTTGATCTGTACTCTTTGGACATTCTTAGATTGATTATGTGACTTTGTCTCATTGAATTGTGATGCATTAACATTTGGATTTATATGTTCTTTGATTTGATCTATTTGACCATTGGGTTCATAAAAATACATAGGTGTTGTGATTAAATCCTTCATATATATTTTTTAAATGATACCTATGTTCATGTTTTCAAAACTATTGGCATCTTGATTATATGAAGACCCATTGGCGCATTGGTTAACTCTTGATATGATTTTTTACAATACATTGGCACATGATTAAACATTTGGTATTGGTTTTGATTTGAATAATTGATGGTTTAAATCTTTGGCACAACGTTCATTGCGCGTTGTTTTATACACTTACCATTTGATTCATTAGTTGGCCAAGTGATATGACTGTTGAACTATGATATAATGGGTTGAACACCTATGAAAACCGATGGTTGTACTAAGAGGAATGACTGTTTTGCATGGGCTGAAATAACTCCACTACCCTCACACACTTTGGCATTAACACCTGCCTCCTTACCAGGTTACCCCTGTTGATTTTTGGGCAAATTTCTAAGTTTTGAGTCCTACGTATACCTTGTCCAAAACCTACCCAAACCCCTTTCCACTGTATGTTCTCTCCTGGCTCTTGAAGGGTGAAATGAACCCCCATGGTGTTTAGAGTAGGTTTTGGTTTCATTTTTGCTAGAGAAGACTGCTTAAGACTGCCCCCGTAATTGCCCCCAGAGTCACATTTTTGCGTGAGCGATTCTGAGCAAACGGTTTTGAATTAGATCAAACTGTTGAAAACCCAGAACCATATTTACCCCCTTTACATTTAAAGTGGGCGGTCAATTTTCAGGTCAATTTTACAGGTCAATTTTCAGGTCAATATATCTCTTGTTTTACAGGTCAATTTTCAGTGGCTGGAACATGCGTTTTGGGTTTGTGTGCATTTGCCAGAATGCTTGAGATTTCTCCAGACCTGGATCTCAGAACCTCTCTCACTCGATTGACCTTGTCCATCCTTGTGCCTCTTTCCCTCTATCAAACCCTTCATCAATTCGAAAGGTATTCCACCAGTCTACCAGCAAAATTTTTACATCTACAGGACATGTGGTTTTTAAAAGAAGAAAAATGTGTAAGCAACTACAACCATCATTCGATTTGATTTCACAATGGATGGTAGGATTTTTTTATTTTTAGCATGATTCTGCCTCTCCTAATTAAGCATAAACAATTTTGTTTGCTCATAAATAGTTTTGGTTGGATTTCAAGAACGACTCTGTTAGTTTTGATTTCAAAAACGATTCTGTTAAGTTTTAGATTGACATATTGTGTCATTCTGTTAAATTCGTATGAGGAGATTCGGGTAATAGTTGTTTGTAAATGCACTCAAGAAAAGATTTCGTGAATGATCTTGTTTGCCCAGTTTGCTAAAAACAAACGATCAGATAATTCTTATGAACCCTGAGTGATTTCATTACGATTTCGTTTACAGACAGCTACGCACCAGTGTTGGTTTAGTTCGCTCATGGGATGAATTGCTTGTTATATCAATACAGTTATAACAATTTGAACATGATTCTGTTTAGATTCGATTGTGTTACCTTTTGATGAGATGGCATAACAATTGCACAAAACTTGTTTTAATTGTATTGATTGCATTGGATTTTAAAATGATTTTGCTGATAACTGAAGCAACAGAAGTGGTTGGTGTTGATTTCAGTTGGTAAAAAAAACAATTTCATTACTGTTCAATTATCCAAAACAATGTTGTATACCCGAATTAGTGAAAACAAATTAAACAGAGCATATTTATCTCTGTATTCATTCTGATCCTGTTTGATTTTGAATGCTATAACAAGTTCAAATTTA